>JAXIVJ010000264.1:148287-300899 GCA_036785665.1 Chirona hameri | reverse complement strand
AAACTTCGCGGATTTCGGTCACTTGTTTTGAGCGGGCCCCCTACAGCATGGGACCTGAGACATAATTGTCTGCCAATGTCGTGTAAGGTGGCTGTGTGTGCTACTGATGTGCGAATTTTAGGTGCGTGTGCTACTGATGTGCGGTACAACAGTCTAGAGTAAATTTGACGAAATGAGGTAAATGACAACGACAAAAAAAAATATATTTTACAGGTTAGGCAGGTTAGGCAGTCCGATCCCGGTAGTTATCATCATCGTTGGGGTTTTAGTGCGCCTCGACTACCGTCATTCGCGCCCACCATCATGTTGCCACAAGTTGCCATACACCATTTCCTGAAGCAACAATGGATAATGTAAACAATACGTATCAATATCAAATACGCCCGTATCAAGAATTTGCAAGGATCGGGCCCTGTTGTGCCTTCGTTTTGACCGGGCCCTATATCACGTCTTTCCCAGCACCGGGGCCCTGCCTCGATCGGGCCTGACCAGACCGGCCCCTACCAGAAACGGGCCCGCATCAAGAATATGTAAGGACCGGGCCCTCGTCCTGACCGGGCCCCATGCCACGCCTTTGCCAGCACCGCGACCCTGCCTCGATCGGAACTGACCAAGACCGGGCCCCTTCCAGAAACGGGCCCGTATCAAGAATATGCAATGACCGGGCCCTGTTGTGACCGGGCCCCATCATCCCATGCCACGCCTTTGCCAGCACCGGGCCCCTACCTCGATCGGGCCTGACCAAGACCGGGCCCCTACCAGAAACGGGCCCCTCAGAAATACGGGCCCCTCAGAAATTTCGGGGGGGGGGGGTCAGCTGACCCCTTTGACCTCCCTGCGTGCGCCACTGGCGCAGAGGACCAAGCTTTCCTTACAGAGGAATAACATGCCAGGGCACTATTGAACAATGTCGATACAATTTGATTCTCAGACTGTCCAAGACGTGTCATGAAACCAAAGACGGGTTTTCGATACACGACATTAAAGCTATCAATTCGCTCCTGCACAAACATGTTGGATGCACTACAATAACTAACAAATCCAAAAAACATTCTAGCAGCATTGTTGAAACAAACTATGAATTGTCGTAACACAGAAGCACGGTGAGAGTGCCACAGATGTACACCCCACTAATATTAGAGCAATACGTACTATACAAATATGTTTTTACAGAATACGAACACAATGCGAACTTCCTGCCTCGTTTAGAGGCCCTATTCAAATACACACGGGCCTTATTTTTTACAGATGTCAAAATAAACTAATATCTTTTTGATTAGATCATTGCGGTTGTTTTAACTGCTATCATACTTAATTTCAATGCCAAACCATCAAAATGGCTATCTCAACTCAAATATAATGTTAATGTGGGATAGTCCCTTTAATTACATATGCGATAACGTTTTAGTGCTGTGTCAGGCTGGCCGAGCACTGCCTCGTTAAACACTGCAAGCACTCATCGCATCACTTGAAATGTCGATGCGAGCACATGATATTTGCGAGCACTTTAAATAGATATGAGGCGTACTAGATTATGAGGCGTATACTAGATTATAAGTACCCAAAGGATTAGGCGCGTATGAACGAACTGGATGCCTAGATAAGAGATACGCTGTATAACTGACAATTACTGCCTTCAATTGCAACCATTCTCAGCAGCGGAAAACAATGGAAAAGTCTTGCTATCGGTAACGATGAAGGTTCCCGGCATTGGCTGGGGTCTCTGCCGAACGCCATTGGCTGGAGGGGGGGGGACGTTTTTCGCCCCTGGTTATCTTCCGAACCAATAACCGCAGCGAGACGTGCAAGGCGGCAATCGAAAGCTCTCAACGATTCGCATCTAAAGCATACATAACATTTTCCAAATAAGGTTACATGTCGGGTCACAGTCGGGCCAAAGATAAAATTGAGATATTTGAGTTTTTGGGCCATACTTTCCATCCAACGTCTTAGATTGCGATTATTATCGCACAAAGTGCTCTCAAAGGTATAATACATATCCCGCATAAGCAAAAGTGAAATTTTAAGCAAAGCAAAGGTCAAGGTCAGGTCACAACAGGTCACAGGTCTACGAAAGCCATGCGATACATGTTATATGGGTTATTTTACACATACAATTCGATAGTAGCAGTCATTTTCACAATCTGGGTCACCATATAAGGTCAAGGTCAGGTCAAGTAAGATCAAAATGAAGTCCCCTGGTTATCTTTCGAACCAATAACCGCAGCGAGACGAGCAAGGCGGCAATCGAAAGCTCTCAAGGAGTCGCATCTAAAGCATACATAATATTTTCCGAAATAAGGTCACATGTCGGGTCACGGTCAGGTCAAAGATAAAATTGAGATATTTGAGTTTTTGGGTCATACTTTCCATCCAAAGCCTTATATTGCGATTATTATCGCCAACAGTGCTCTCAAAAGGTAAAATACACATCCCGCATAAGCAAAAGTGAAATTGTAAGCAAAGGTCAAGGTCAGGTCACAAAAGGTCACAGGTCTACGAAAGCCATGCGACACATGTTATATGGGTTATTTTACACGTATAATTCGATAGTAGCAGTCATTTTCGCAATCTGGGTCACCATATAAGGCCAAGGTCAGGTCAAATAAGGTCAAAATGTGAAGTGTTTATAAATGTAAATAAACAAGGCATGTGTTTTGGCACCAGTTTTGTCTCAGAAATACAATGCTGGCATTTATTTGTTTGTATCTGGTCAATAAAAGGCAAAAAACGCAATTTCAAAATATGACGGTCATGAGTTACTCATACTTAGGGAGCGATAAGTCTGTCAAAAATAAAGATATTGCCTTTAAATGTGGTTTGCGTATTGTCTATGTGGTTTCTCAACATATCTTCCGGTTTCTTGAAAATATTTGAAAATGTAGATTTTGAGGTATTTTTTTTTTGGGGGGGGGGGGGGGGGCGGGGGTTAAAAACCAAAATTTTCACAAATCCGAGATGGCCAGTTGGTAGCCCTTGCAATTTTCTATCTTTTGGCGTTTTTCGATTGCATTTTGCTTTAAATATGGCAGTTCTACGTGCTGGCAAAGTTTAGCTGATGTTTGTGTCAAACTCGTGTAGTGACGTCGCTTAATTCGTTATATTTCGAAGAAGAAAAAAACGACATTTTTTTTCTCTCACAGAAGACTTATAATTGATGTAGAAGAAGATACCTGAAGTTTCACGTCGTTAGCGCCATTAGTTTCTCAGCTATTGCGAAAGTCCGCCAGGGGGGGGGGGACGCCCCCTCCCCCCCCAGCCAATGGCAGGTTATCGCACTGTTATGTCGTTTGACTGTGATTACCCTGACCGCTGACGAACGCATCTGTTGCATTTCAGGCTCGGCGTATGTCTGAGATATGCGGGACGGCGGCGCCTAGCAGCAGCTACTGTGACTGCCGGCCCTCCTGGCAGTGTCCGTACCATGTGTCGGGTCAGCAGGCGCACACGCGTTGCCGTCTGCCCGGGGACAGCGTCGGCTCCTGCTGTCAGTCGAGTGGAGGTGACGTCACCACCACAGCTTCCTCCTACAACACCGGCACCACCGCTGCCCCCTACTCCCCGGCCACCCCAGTACCGTACTCGGCTACCACCAGTCGTCCGGAGCACTGCCGGCCGCTGGTGCTGTGTCCCGTGGCTGTGGTCGACCCGTCCCGTCTCGTCACCTGTCGGCTGCAGGATGGCTCTCTGGGCGTCCTGTGCGAGGACCCTATCCCCGCCGGCCCCGCCAGCCAGCCCGAAGGTGCCACAGCCGGCAGCGGAGCCCAGAGCGGAGCCCAGAGCGGAGCCCAGAGGTTTTCACCGCAGTCACTATCGGGAGTCGGAAATAGAAGGGCATTTGACCGCGTGGTCTCTGATCAGTTCGTGGCGGCGTCTGGTGGCGGCGGTGATGCGCCGCAGGCCGAGGCTGAGGCGGCACAGGCCGTCCAGGCGCAGGTCGACCGGGTCGCAAGCCTAGCAGCGCCGTCCCAGGACTCTCCAGTCGGCATCTTCAACCTGAACTTCCAGTCTGGCCCTGAGGAGCAGCAGCTGGGACTGCAGGGTATGCAGCAGCTGCTGGCCATCAGCGCTCTTCAGCGTCAGACGGGCGGCGGCGAGTCACTCGCACAGGCCGCCTCCGCCCCCGCCTCCGACCCCGCCCGCTCCCCCGCCAACTTTGCCGCCGCTGGCTCGGCGAGCGACGACGGCCGGTTTCCGGGCCCGGGCATCAGAGCCGTGCCCGCACCGCAGCCGCTCCGCATCCCCGGCTGCGAGCCCGAACCGCAGCCGGTCTGTGAGCGGAGCCTGTACCGCACCGTGAACGGCGAGTGTAACAACCTGCAGCGGCCGCGGCAGGGGCGCGCGAGGTCCGGCTTCAAGCGCCTCCTCGCCAGCACTTACCAGGACGGCGTGTTCGCTCCCCGGAATACGAGCGTCACCGGCCGGCCGCTGCCGAGTGCGCGGCTCATCAGCGAGCGGGTCGTCGAGACCATCTCCCGCGAACTGAACGGCTTCACGCTCTCGGTGATGCAGTGGGGCCAGTTTATCGACCACGACCTCACGCACGCGCTCATCTTCCAGCTACCGGACGGCGGCGCTATCCAGTGCTGTGAGAACAACGGCCAGACGCTGCCATCCACCCCGCTCCACCCGCAGTGCATCCCGATCGAGATCCCTGATAACGACCCGTTCTACAGCCGGTTCGGCCAGCGCTGTATGAGCCTGGTGCGCTCACTGCCGGCGCCGGAGCCGGACTGCATCGCCCGACCGGCCACGCCCATCAACGAGCTCACCGCCTACCTGGACGCCAGCAACGTGTACGGCAGCGACGCGGCCACGCTCAACGCACTGCGCGCCTTCAGCGGTGGTCTGCTTCGGACGTCAGGGGATTACCTTCTGCCCACAGCCCCATCGGACGCTGCCGACTGCGTGGCAGCTGCCGAGGTCTGCTTCCGCGCCGGGGACAGCCGAGTCAACGAGCAGAGCGCCCTGACGGTAATGCACACGGTGTTCACGCGGGAGCACAACCGGGTGGCGGCGGCGCTGCGGCGGCGGCACGGCTCCTGGGACGACGAGCGGCTCTTCCAGGAGGCGCGCCGCGTCGTCATCGCCGAGTGGCAGCACATCGTCTACAACGAGTGGTTGCCGATCGTGGTCGGTTTCGACTACGCCCGCGACCACAAACTGCTGCCGCTCGCCAGTGGGTTCTCTAACCTGTACGACTCGACCGTGGACGCGTCGGCGTCGAACGAGTTCGCCACGGCTGCGTTCCGGTTCGGCCACTCGCTGCTGCGCGACATGTACCACCTGATCAACTCGCAGGGCGCCGTCACGCGCTCCGTCAACCTCACCAGGACCTTCTTTGACCCGACCGTGGTGGCGGAGGCCTTTGTGGAGCACGCGCGAACGCTGGTGTCGAGCCGGCCGGAGACGTTCGACACGAACGTCATCAGCAGCGTGCACGAGCAGCTGTTCACGTCCAACTTCCGGTTCGGCCTGGACCTGGTCGCGCTCAACATCCAGCGTGGCCGTGACCACGGCATCCCGACATACACGGCAGTGCTGCGGGCCTGCAGTGACGTCACCGTCACGCGCTGGGGTGACCTCGGCCCGCTGATGGATGCGCGCGCCATCGACCAGCTGCGCGCCGTGTACCCCGACCCGCGCGACGTGGACCTCTTCATCGGCGGCCTGAGCGAGCGGCGCGCCCGCGGCGCCCAGGTCGGCCCCACCTTCCAGTGCCTGATCGAACAGCAGTTCTTCGACATGCGCTACGGCGACCGCTTCTTCTACGACAACGGCGGCTTCGAGCACAGCTTCAGCGCAGCGCAGCTGGCCGAGATCAGGAAGAGCAGCTGGGCCAGGATGATGTGCGACACGCTAGGAGCCGAGTTCAGAGGCGACTTCAGCGAGGTGCAGCCGCTGGCTTTCTTAGAGCAGACCGTGGTACCCAACTTTGTCGTCAAGTGTTATTCGCTGGCTATTCCAAAAGTGGACCTGAGTGTGTTCTAGGTGAGCGTAGATGTCAGACAGGGATGGGGCTCAGGAAGTTTTGAGGCCTTTACTTGTTGAATGTTTTCACACTGCTAGTTTATTGTTATATTTGTTCTAGCATTGTGCTACCTGACAAAACTAAACAAAGCTGACGGAAATGCAAATATATATACATACCTTCAAGTACGGACACGTCATTGTCGCCAACACATGCTACAGTTCCGTCTAATTAAGATATTTGCTTGCCGACACACCTACATGCCACTGAATGTCTGAAAAGTCGAGTCTACAAATGTCTACATACCAGCATGCTACTGAATGTCTGGAAAGTAACCACTAGTTCTACTCCTAATCGAAAGTGCGGTGTCAATATCTTCTCATATCTCGTAAGAAGTCGTCACACAGTTGGGCAGCATAAGTAGCGTATATTAATCTTTGAACAGACTAGATGTGCCGGACGCGTTGACATTTGGTTTTAATCAGCAACAGTGAGACGCTCTTCAGAAACAACTCGGCAAAAGTGCCCGAAAAGTTTGCGCACGAGAAAATAGACATTGTTCGGTTCAGTCGACTCCAGTGAAACATATTGCTGTCTGAGGCCCGAGCGGGGCCGGTCAACAAAACAAGGCGCCTTTCGGGCTACCGTCCGTCACAAATTACGCCGAGATGCGCGCCTGCCAGGCCGCTGCTCTTCTCGCAACACGCGTCGACGTCACGTGATCACGGTCATAGCTAAACAGGACCCGGTGGTCAGATCACGTGACAAGGCGGACCCGGTCGTCCCGGTGCGCTCAGTGGTTCGGCGCGACACGTCACAGACCACACCGGAACATCACAAGACTCGCTTCTTACTGACGGCGCCCTCGGCAGCCTCGGTCGCCACCAGCACCGCCCTCAAGTCCCACGGTATCACAAATCTCAGGCGCTCTCACCACTGACACTGCTCTCGTTACACATATCGCTCTCGGGCGGCTTCAATACATCTTGCCGTTCTCGCATCCCTCGCTCACACCTCTCTCATCCGACAAACACACGAGCTGCCGGTAAGCCGCACACAAACGCATAGGCGCACGTATATAAAGATAATCACTATGGCGGAGCTATTTGGCCGCCTATATTTGGCTTCCGTTAAGCGGTCGATGACGGGTCTCTCCGACATGGCGCCGACGCCAGGCACCCGGTGATATGTCAGAGACCGGACGACGACTCGGCTCACGTGGTAAAACGGCTATAAAAACTCCAGCGGACGGCCAGGCGCGGCCGCGCTGCACGCGCGTCAGAGCTGGTTGGCTTCGGTCGCTGATCTCAGCTCGGCTCAGCTCAGCAGCTGCAGCAGGCTCGTTCCGATAATCTCAACTTGAGCGGTGGCCGCGGGCGTCCCGGTCGGCCCGCACGTATGGCACTACGCTGCCCTACGACGGGCGGCTCAGTAAGGTCACTTGGCGGCGTCAGCGGCGGCGACTAGGAGGGCGGAGAGGGCGGGGGCGGCGAGGGCGTGGCGGCCCCCAGTCCCTGGTGCCGTCGCTCCCGAGCCAGCACGCCGAGCATGTCGTTAGTCCTGCTCAGCGTCTCGAACAGAGGCAGCCGGTCTCGCAGCTCCGCGTCGGCCATGTCGTCGAACCACGAATTAACTGCCACCTGTCGGCAGAGGCGAACATCAGTTACTAGCCATCGCCGCCAGGGGCAAACCACACGGGAATGAACGACGGACGTCGCAGGGAAAAGGAAAACTGCAAAACAAAGAACGGCATCAGAGCGGATATATTCAGAAAGTAAAGACAGGGGGAAAGGTGATACAACGTGCGGTTCACCTCGAACATTTTTAACACAGGTCCTCAAAGCAACACAGGTAGCATTGTGCTGACATCCAAGACACCGATGACGTACAGCGTGGCTTGAAAACACTAACAATTCAGCCTGTGAGCAACTGGCTTTTGACATTCACACACATATTCCTTGACCTTTTTGCACCTGCTGCATAGCGTGCAGCCTTTGGCGCTCTTCATGGGCTCCATTAAGGCAGCCTGGCAGCTGGAATGCGGAGCGGATTCCGCCGCCGCCGCCGCCGCCGCCGCCGCCGCCGCGAGTGCGGTAGTGGGGGCGGCCTTGGATAGCCACAGAGCGGCTTCAGACACATGACACAGGCCGCACCAGCCCTGCGTGACCGCAGTGCAGCCGGCTCCAGATGGCACGACCGACGCTGAGGACAGGGGAGAGGAGGGGGCAGGTCAGGACAGAGGAGAGAGAGGAGAGGACAAGGTCAGGACAGGGAACGAGGACGAGGACGGGCGGTCAGGACAGGGGAGAGGACGAGGACGGGAGGTCAGGACAGGGAAGGGGACGAGGTCAGGACAGGGAACGAGGACGGGCGGTCAGGACAGAAGAGAGGAGGAGGGAGGTCAGGACAGGGAACGAGGACGAGGACGGGCGGTCAGGACAGAAGAGAGGAGGAGGGAGGTCAGGCTAGGGAAGAGGAGGAAGGGGAGGTCAGGACAGAGGAGAGGAGAAGGGGCAGGTCAGGACAGACGAGAGGAGGAGGACGGGCGGTCAGGACAGGGGAGAGGAGGGGGAGGTCATGAAAGGGAACGAGGACGAGGACGGGCGGTCAGGACAGAAGAGAGGAGGAGGGAGGTCAGGCTAGGGAAGAGGAGGAGGGGAGGTCAGGACAGAGGAGAGGAGGGGGAGGTCAGGACAGAGGAGAGGAGGAGGACGGGCGGTCAGGACAGAAGAGAGGAGGAGGGAGGTCAGGATAGGGAAGGGGACGAGGACGGGAGGTCATGACAGAGGATAGGAGGAGGACGGGAGGTCAGGACAGAAGAGAGGAGGACGGGATGTCAGGACAGAGGAGAAGACGAGGACGGGCAGTCAGGACAGGGAGAGGACAACCAAGATGCTGGTGGTCAGGACAGGGACGGTGGTGACCGGGACGAGCGGCTGGAGGGGGACATACGACCATACGATGGTGACCGGGACGAGTGGTTGGAGGGGGACATACGACCATACGATGGTGACCGGGACGAGTGGCTGGAGGGGGACATACGACCATACGATGGTGACCGGGACGAGTGGTTGGAGGGGGACATACGACCATACGGTGGTGACCGGGACGAGTGGCTGGAGGGGGACACACGGCCATACGATGGTGACCGGGACGAGTGGCTGGAGGGGGACATACGACCATACGATGGTGACCGGGACGAGTGGCTGGAGGGGGACACACGACCATACGATGGTGACCGGGACGAGTGGCTGGAGGGGGACACACGACCATACGGTGGTGACCGGGACGAGTGGCTGGAGGGGGACACACGACCATACGATGGTGACCGGGACGAGTGGTTGGAGGGGGACATACGACCATACGATGGTGACCGGGACGAGTGGCTGGAGGGGGACATACCGACCATACGATGGTGACCGGGACGAGTGGTTGGAGGGGGACATACGACCATACGGTGGTGACCGGGACGAGTGGCTGGAGGGGGACACACGACCATACGATGGTGACCGGGACGAGTGGCTGGAGGGGGACATACGACCATACGATGGTGACCGGGACGAGTGGCTGGAGGGGGACACACGACCATACGATGGTGACCGGGACGAGTGGCTGGAGGGGGACACACGACCATACGGTGGTGACCGGGACGAGTGGCTGGAGGGGGACACACGACCATACGATGGTGACCGGGACGAGTGGTTGGAGGGGGACATACGACCATACGATGGTGACCGGGACGAGTGGCTGGAGGGGGACATACGACCATACGATGGTGACCGGGACGAGTGGTTGGAGGGGGACATACGACCATACGATGGTGACCGGGACGAGTGGCTGGAGGGGGACATACGACCATACGATGGTGACCGGGACGAGTGGCTGGAGGGGGACACACGACCATACGATGGTGACCGGGACGAGTGGCTGGAGGGGGACATACGACCATACGATGGTGACCGGGACGAGTGGCTGGAGGGGGACACACGACCATACGGTGGTGACCGGGACGAGTGGCTGGAGGGGGACACACGACCATACGATGGTGACCGGGACGAGTGGTTGGAGGGGGACACACGACCATACGGTGGTGACCGGGACGAGTGGCTGGAGGGGGACACACGACCATACGATGGTGACCGGGACGAGTGGCTGGAGGGGGACACACCACCATACGGTGGTGACCGGGACGAGTGGCTGGAGGGGGACACACGACCATACGGTGGTGACCGGGACGAGTGGTTGGAGGGGGACACACGACCATACGATGGTGACCGGGACGAGTGGTTGGAGGGGGACACACGACCATACGATGGTGACCGGGACGAGTGGTTGGAGGGGGACATACGACCATACGATGGTGACCGGGACGAGTGGTTGGAGGGGGACATACGACCATACGATGGTGACCGGGACGAGTGGCTGGAGGGGGACATACGACCATACGATGGTGACCGGGACGAGTGGTTGGAGGGGGACACACGACCATACGATGGTGACCGGGACGAGTGGTTGGAGGGGGACACACGACCATACGATGGTGACCGGGACGAGTGGTTGGAGGGGGACATACGACCATACGATGGTGACCGGGACGAGTGGCTGGAGGGGGACACACGACCATACGGTGGTGACCGGGATGAGTGGCTGGAGGGGGACACACGACCATACGGTGGTGACCGGGACGAGTGGCTGGAGGGGGACATACGACCATACGATGGTGACCGGGACGAGTGGTTGGAGGGGGACATACGACCATACGGTGGTGACCGGGACGAGTGGCTGGAGGGGGACACACGACCATACGGTGGTGACCGGGACGAGTGGCTGGAGGGGGACATACGACCATACGATGGTGACCGGGACGAGTGGCTGGAGGGGGACATACGACCATACGATGGTGACCGGGACGAGTGGCTGGAGGGGGACACACGACCATACGGTGGTGACCGGGACGAGTGGCTGGAGGGGGACATACGACCATACGATGGTGACCGGGACGAGTGGTTGGAGGGGGACATACGACCATACGATGGTGACCGGGACGAGTGGTTGGAGGGGGACATACGACCATACGATGGTGACCGGGACGAGTGGCTGGAGGGGGACACACGACCATACGGTGGTGACCGGGACGAGTGGCTGGAGGGGGACATACGACCATACGATGGTGACCGGGACGAGTGGTTGGAGGGGGACACACGACCATACGATGGTGACCGGGACGAGTGGCTGGAGGGGGACACACGACCATACGATGGTGACCGGGACGAGTGGCTGGAGGGGGACATACGACCATACGATGGTGACCGGGACGAGTGGCTGGAGGGGGACATACGACCATACGATGGTGACCGGGACGAGTGGCTGGAGGGGGACATACGACCATACGGTGGTGACCGGGACGAGTGGCTGGAGGGGGACATACGACCATACGATGGTGACCGGGACGAGTGGCTGGAGGGGGACATACGACCATACGATGGTGACCGGGACGAGTGGCTGGAGGGGGACATACGACCATACGGTGGTGACCGGGACGAGTGGCTGGAGGGGAACATACGACCATACGATGGTGACCGGGACGAGTGGCTGGAGGGGGACATACGACCATACGATGGTGACCGGGACGAGTGGCTGGAGAGGGACACACGACCATACGATGGTGACCGGGACGAGTGGCTGGAGGGGGACATACGACCATACGATGGTGACCGGGACGAGTGGCTGGAGGGGGACACACGACCATACGATGGTGACCGGGACGAGTGGCTGGAGGGGGACATACGACCATACGATGGTGACCGGGACGAGTGGTTGGAGGGGGACATACGACCATACGATGGTGACCGGGACGAGTGGTTGGAGGGGGACATACGACCATACGATGGTGACCGGGACGAGTGGCTGGAGGGGGACATACGACCATACGATGGTGACCGGGACGAGTGGTTGGAGGGGGACATACGACCATACGATGGTGACCGGGACGAGTGGCTGGAGGGGGACATACGACCATACGGTGGTGACCGGGACGAGTGGCTGGAGGGGGACACACGACCATACGATGGTGACCGGGACGAGTGGCTGGAGGGGGACATACGACCATACGGTGGTGACCGGGACGAGTGGCTGGAGGGGGACACACGACCATACGATGGTGACCGGGACGAGTGGCTGGAGGGGGACACACGACCATACGATGGTGACCGGGACGAGTGGCTGGAGGGGGACACACGACCATACGATGGTGACCGGGACGAGTGGCTGGAGGGGGACACCACGACCATACGGTGGTGACCGGGACGAGTGGCTGGAGGGGGACACACGACCATACGATGGTGACCGGGACGAGTGGCTGGAGGGGGACACACGACCATACGATGGTGACCGGGACGAGTGGCTGGAGGGGGACACACACGACCATACGATGGTGACCGGGACGAGTGGCTGGAGGGGGACACACGACCATACGGTGGTGACCGGGACGACTGGTTGGAGGGGGACACACGACCATACGATGGTGACCGGGACGAGTGGCTGGAGGGGGACACACGACCATACGATGGTGACCGGGACGAGTGGTTGGAGGGGGACATACGACCATACGATGGTGACCGGGACGAGTGGCTGGAGGGGGACACACGACCATACGATGGTGACCGGGACGAGTGGCTGGAGGGGGACACACGACCATACGATGGTGACCGGGACGAGTGGCTGGAGGGGGACATACGACCATACGGTGGTGACCGGGACGAGTGGCTGGAGGGGGACACACGACCATACGATGGTGACCGGGACGAGTGGCTGGAGGGGGACACACGACCATACGGTGGTGACCGGGACGAGTGGCTGGAGGGGGACACACGACCATACGGTGGTGACCGGGACGAGTGGCTGGAGGGGGACACACGACCATACGATGGTGACCGGGACGAGTGGCTGGAGGGGGACACACGACCATACGATGGTGACCGGGACGAGTGGCTGGAGGGGGACACACGACCATACGATGGTGACCGGGACGAGTGGCTGGCGGGGGACACACGACCATACGATGGTGACCGGGACGAGTGGCTGGAGGGGGACACACGACCATACGGTGGTGACCGGGACGAGTGGCTGGAGGGGGACACACGACCATACGATGGTGACCGGGACGAGTGGCTGGAGGGGGACACACGACCATACGATGGTGACCGGGACGAGTGGCTGGAGGGGGACACACGACCATACGATGGTGACCGGGACGAGTGGCTGGAGGGGGACACACGACCATACGATGGTGACCGGGACGAGTGGCTGGAGGGGGACACACGACCATACGATGGTGACCGGGACGAGTGGTTGGAGGGGGACACACGACCATACGGTGGTGACCGGGACGAGTGGCTGGAGGGGGACACACGACCATACGATGGTGACCGGGACGAGTGGCTGGAGGGGGACACACGACCATACGATGGTGACCGGGACGAGTGGCTGGAGGGGGACACACGACCATACGATGGTGACCGGGACGAGTGGCTGGAGGGGGACACACGACCATACGATGGTGACCGGGACGAGTGGTTGGAGGGGGACACACGACCATACGATGGTGACCGGGACGAGTGGTTGGAGGGGGACATACGACCATACGGTGGTGACCGGGACGAGTGGCTGGAGCGGGACACACGACCATACGATGGTGACCGGGACGAGTGGCTGGAGGGGGACATACGACCATACGATGGTGACCGGGACGAGTGGCTGGAGGGGGACACACGACCATACGGTGGTGACCGGGACGAGTGGCTGGAGGGGGACACCCGACCATACGATGGTGACCGGGACGAGTGGCTGGAGGGGGACACACGACCATACGATGGTGACCGGGACGAGTGGCTGGAGGGGACACACGACCATACGGTGGTGACCGGGACGAGTGGCTGGAGGGGGACATACGACCATAACAGGATAGATGGACGCACGCCCGTCGATCGGACGTGGCTATGTTGACAGGATGGCAGTGCTGACGGAAATCGCACCACAGAACGGCAAGGATGCAGGTTTTACCGGCGACTCGACTCCGTTACAGATGCAATCCTCCGTCCGCATCCACGAGCGCAAGGGCCGTTCAGGCCGCTCGGTGCTTCAGATATCCAACAAGTCCGCTTCGCGACTCAGTCAGGGGGATGACAGCGGTGCAGGGCCGCTAGCCACCCGCCACGCGGCCCGGACCACCTCTCCAGCGAGCAGGGACGAGCAGGGCCGAGCAGGGCCGAGCAGGGACGAGCAGGGACGAGCAGGGCCGAGCAGGGACGAGCAGGGACGAGCAGGGACGAGCAGGGACGAGCAGGGACGAGCAGGGACGAGCAGGGACGAGCAGGGACGAGCAGGGACGAGCAGGGACGAGCAGGGACGAGCAGGGACGAGCAGGGACGAGCAGGGACGAGCAGGGACGAGCAGGGACGAGCAGGGACGAGCAGGGACGAGCAGGGACGAGCAGGGACGAGCAGGGACGAGCAGGGACGAGCAGGGACGAGCAGGGACGAGCAGGGACGAGCAGGGACGAGCAGGGACGAGCAGGGACGAGCAGGGACGAGCAGGGACGAGCAGGGACGAGCAGGGACGAGCAGGGACGAGCAGGGACGAGCAGGGACGAGCAGGGGAGCAGGGGAGCAGGGGTTGCCGGTACGTACCGCGTTCTCCGGGTGGAAGATGTAGGAGGCGGGCGAGTTGTCGACGATGGCCACCCGGTGCAGGTCACGTCCGAGCCGTTCCAGATCCTTGACGTAGTTGCCGCGGTAGAACACGCACGACTCTCGGAACAGCCGCGAGCGGAACACGCCCCACTGGTCCAGCAGGTCCGCCACCGGGTCAGCGTACTGTGGACAGAGGTCAGGTCAGGTCAGGTCAGAACATGCCCCACTGGTCCAGCAGGTCCGCCACCGGGTCAGCGTACTGTGAACAGAGGTCAGGTCAGGTCAGGTCAGAACACGCCCCACTGGTCCAGCAGGTCCGCCACCGAGTCAGCGTACTGTGGACAGAGGTCAGGTCAGGTCAGAACACAGCCACTGGTCCAGCAGGTCCGCCACCGGGTCAGCGTACTGTGGACAGAGGCCAGGTCAGGTCAGAACACAGCCACTGGTCCAGCAGGTCCACCACCGGGTCAGCGTACTGTGTACAGAGGTCAGGTCAGGTCAGGTCAGGTCAGGTCAGGTCAGAACACAACCACTGGTCCAGCAGGTCCGCCACCGGGTCAGCGTACTGTGGACAGAGGTCAGGTCAGGTCAGGTCAGGTCAGGTCAGAACACAACCACTGGTCCAGCAGGTCCGCCACCGGGTCAGCGTACTGTGGACAGAGGTCAGGTCAGGTCAGGTCAGGTCAGAACACGCCCCACTGGTCCAGCAGGTCCGCCACCGGGTCAGCGTACTGTGGACAGAGGTCAGGTCAGGTCAGGTCATAACACAGCCACTGGTCCAGCAGGTCCGCCACCGGGTCAGCGTACTGTGGACAGAGGTCAGGTCAGGTCAGGTCAGGTCAGGTCAGGTCAGGTCAGGTCAGGTCAGAACACAGCCACTGGTCCAGCAGGTCCACCACCGGGTCAGCGTACTGTGGACAGAGGTCAGGTCAGGTCAGGTCAGGTCAGGTCAGAACACAGCCACTGGTCCAGCAGGTCCGCCACCGGGTCAGCGTACTGTGGACAGAGGTCAGGTCAGGTCAGAACACAGCCACTGGTCCAGCAGGTCCGCCACCGGGTCAGCGTACTGTGGACAGAGGCCAGGTCAGGTCAGAACACAGCCACTGGTCCAGCAGGTCCGCCACCGGGTCAGCGTACTGTGGACAGAGGTCAGGTCAGGTCAGGTCAGAACACAGCCACTGGTCCAGCAGGTCCGCCACCGGGTCAGCGTACTGTGGACAGAGGTCAGGTCAGGTCAGGTCAGGTCAGGTCAGGTCAGGTCAGAACACAGTCACTGGTCCAGCAGGTCCGCCACCGGGTCAGCGTACTGTGTACAGGGTCAGGTCAGGTCAGAACACAGCCACTGGTCCAGCAGGTCCGCCACCGGGTCAGCGTACTGTGAACAGGGTCAGGTCAGGTCAGAACACAGCCACTGGTCCAGCAGGTCCGCCACCGGGTCAGCGTACTGTGGACAGAGGTCAGGTCAGGTCAGAACACAGCCACTGGTCCAGCAGGTCCGCCACCGGGTCAGCGTACTGTGGACAGAGGTCAGGTCAGGTCAGGTCAGGTCAGGTCAGGTCAGGTCAGGTCAAGTCAGGTCAGAACACAGCCACTGGTCCAGCAGGTCCGCCACCGGGTCAGCGTACTGTGGACAGAGGTCAGGTCAGGTCAGAACACAGCCACTGGTCCAGCAGGTCCGCCACCGGGTCAGCGTACTGTGTACAGAGGTCAGGTCAGGTCAGGTCAGGTCAGGTCAGAACACAGCCACTGGTCCAGCAGGT
Organism: Chirona hameri; assembly: GCA_036785665.1. Lineage (NCBI taxonomy): Eukaryota > Metazoa > Arthropoda > Thecostraca > Balanomorpha > Balanidae > Chirona > Chirona hameri. Next base: position 284,478 of record JAXIVJ010000264.1, on the reverse strand, counting down.
TCGCCACCGGGTCAGCGTACTGTGGACAGGGTCAGGTCAGGTCAGAACACAGCCACTGGTCCAGCAGGTCCGCCACCGGGTCAGCGTACTGTGGACAGAGGTCAGGTCAGGTCAGGTCAGAACACAGCCACTGGTCCAGCAGGTCCGCCACCGGGTCAGCGTACTGTGGACAGAGGTCAGGTCAGGTCAGGTCAGGTCAGGTCAGGTCAGGTCAGGTCAGAACACAGCCACTGGTCCAGCAGGTCCGCCACCGGGTCAGCGTACTGTGGACAGGGTCAGGTCAGGTCAGAACACAGCCACTGGTCCAGCAGGTCCGCCACCGGGTCAGCGTAATGTGGACAGAGGTCAGGTCAGGTCAGGTCAGGTCAGAACACAACCACTGGTCCAGCAGGTCCGCCACCGGGTCAGCGTACTGTGGACAGAGGTCAGGTCAGGTCAGGTCAGAACACGCCCCACTGGTCCAGCAGGTCCGCCACCGGGTCAGCGTACTGTGGACAGAGGTCAGGTCAGGTCAGGTCAGGTCAGAACACAATCACTGGTCCAGCAGGTCCGCCACCGGGTCAGCGTACTGTGGACAGAGGTCAGGTCAGGTCAGGTCAGAACACGCCCCACTGGTCCAGCAGGTCCGCCACCGGGTCAGCGTACTGTGGACAGAGGTCAGGTCAGGTCAGGTCAGAACACGCCCCACTGGTCCAGCAGGTCCGCCACCGGGTCAGCGTACTGTGGACAGAGGTCAGGTCAGGTCATGTCAGGTCAGGTCAGGTCAGCTCAAGTTAGGAATGATAGCGTGCCACCCACCACCGTGACCAATATACCAACAGCACAGAACACAGCAGTTTCCACCAACTACTCAGCAGGTTGGTGTTCTCAACACAAACACCGCATACCAGCAGCACCGATTCACATTTCCAAGCACACCTCCTGGGTGATCACTCGTCAAGCCGCACACCATCCTCCAGACCAGGGCTGCCGTGTCGAGAAATAACTCGTCAAGCCGCGCACCATCCTCCAGACCAGGGCTGCCGTGTCGAAATAATTTTAGCAACTTCGACTCCGGCCTGAAAAATCGACTCCGACTCAGGATCCTAGGATTGCTTTGAAGACGGGGTGTGGAGTGGGAAATTCAGCCAAAAATAAGCATCAAGAGTGGAATATTCAGCCTAAAAAGACCAATGATGAACTCGGCATGTCAAAACTGACCCATCAGAATTGGCTGTTAAAAATGACAATACTGTGGAGGTAAACGGGTTAAGGTTTAATTTAGGGAGTGGGAAATTCATATTAAAACTGGGGGAAGAGTGGAAAAATATTATCCACAGGGCGTCATTTTCCACCCAAATTTTGCAATCCTAGGACACAGCTCCGACTCCAACTCCGACTCCGGCCTATATCCGTTCTCCAACCGCATGCCAGAAAGCAATATATGCAATGCCCTATTTTTTTCTGTTTGTCTTTATTCAAAACAGTATGGAGAACAATGCTACGCCGCCCGAGCACGGGCGCAGCGTCCCGGCCGCGCGTCCAGCCCAGTCGTGCTCGCCTGCAGGTTCCGGAACACGCGTGTGAAGACAGCGACAGATTCACATTCACATTCAGCGACAGATTCGCGGACCCCTTAGAATCATCTACAACTCTACAGAAAGATAGACAAGAGCATGTAGATCAACATGGTGAAATCTGTTTCACCCTACATATGATAGTTAGGCGTCTAGACGAAAAATAGAGTTCGCCAGCGACAGATTCGAGTTTTGGCGGATCCCTTGGATTTTCATGAAAATCGGTGTCCAGATAGAGTTTTAAGCGTAGATGAACGTGGTTAAATCCGTTCCACCATACATATGACAGTTTGGTGTCTAGACGCCAAAGAGTATTTGAGTTTTGGCGGACCCTTCGATTTCCATGAAAATCGGCGTCCGGATAGAGTTTCAGGCGTAGATTAACATGGTCAAATCCATTTCACCCTACATATGATGGTTTGGCATCTAGACGCCAATAGAGTCCGCCAGCGACAGATTCGAATTTTGGCGGACCCCTTCGAATTCCATGAAAATCGGTGTCCAGATAGATCTTCAAGTGTAGATAAACATGGTTAAATCCGTTTTACCATACATATGATAGTTTACCATCTAGACGCCAATAGAGTCCGCCAGCGACAGATTCGAATTTTGGCGGACCCCTTCGAATTCCATGCAAATCGGTGTCCAGATAGTTTCAGGCGTAAATTAACAAGGTAAAATTTGTTTCATCTTACATATGATAGTTTGGCATCTAGACGCTAATAGAGCCCGGCAACGACATATTCGAATTTTGGAGGAAATTCGAATCTAGACGCCATCTAGACAGATTCGAATTTTGGCGGACCCCTTCGAATTCCATGCAAATCGGTGTCCAGATATAATTTCAGGCGCAAATTAACATGGTCAAATTTGTTTCACCCCTTTATATGATAGTTTGGTATCTAGACGCCAATAGATTCCGCCAGCGACAGATTCGAATTTTGGCGAACCCCTTCGTATTCCATGAAAATCGGTGTCAAGATAGAGTTTCGAGCGTAAATTAACATAGTCAAATCCGTTTCACCCTACATATGATAGTGTGGCATCTAGACGCCAATAGTCCGCCAGCGACAGATTCGAATTTTGACGGACCCCTCCGAATTTCATGAAAATCGGTGTCCGAATAGAACTTCAGGCGTAGATTAACATGGTCAAATCTGTTTCACCCTAAATATGATAGTTTGGCATCTATCCGCCAATAGAGTCGACCAGCGACAGATTCGAATTTTAGCGGTCCCCTTCGAATTCCAATGAAATCGGTGTCCAAATAGAGCTTCAGGCATAGATTAACATGGTCAAATTTGTTTCACCTTACATATGATAGTTTGGCATCTATCCGCCAATATACAATTTATAAAGAGATAATAAGATAATTAATAAAGAGAGACAAATTAATAATAAAGATAATAATAATAATTAATAAAGAGAGACAATAGATAATTTTGGTAAAATTTGTTTCACCTTACATATGATAGTTTGGCTGTCTATTTGGCGTCTAGATGCCAAACTATCATATGTAGGGTGAAACGGATTGAACCATGTTTATCTACGCCTGAAGATCTATCTGGACACCGATTTTCATGGAATTCGAAGGGGCCAAAATTCGAATCTGTCGCTGGCGGAATCTATTGACGTCTAGATGCCAAACTATCATATGTAGAGTGAAACGGATTTAACCATGTTAATCTATGCCTGAAGTTCTATTCGGACACCGATTTTCAAGGAATTCGAAGGCGTCCGCCAAAATGAGAATTTGTCGCTGGCGGACTTATTGGCGTCTAAATGCCAAACTATCATATGTAGGGTGAAACGAATTTGCCATGTTAATCTACGCCTGAAACTCTATCTAGACACTGATTTTCATGGAATTCGAAGGGGTTCCTCAACATTCGAATCTGTTGCTGGTCGACTCTATTGGCGTCTATATGCCAAAATATCATATGTAGGGTGAAACGGATTTCACTATGTTAATCTACGCCTGATACTCTATCTGGACATTGATTTTCATGGAATTCGAAGAGGTCCGCCAAAATTCGAATATGTCGCTGGCGTACTTTATTGGCGTCTAGATGCCAAACTATCATATCCCGGTGAAAGGGATTTGACCATGTTAATCTACGCCTGAAACTCTATCTGGACGCCGATTTTCATGGAAATCGAATGGGTCCGCCAAAACTCAAATACTCTATTTGGCGTCTAGACGCCAAACTGTCATATGTAGGGTGGAACGGATTTAACCACGTTCATCTACGCTTAAAACTCTATCTGGACACCGATTTTCATGAAAATTGAAGGGGTCCGCCAAAACTCGAATCTGTCGCTGGCGAACTCTATTTTTCGTCTAGACGCCAAACTATCATATGTAGGGTGAAACAGATTTCACCATGTTGATCTACATGCTATTGTCTATCTTTCTGTAGAGTTTTAGATGATTCTAATGGGTCCGCGAATCTGTCGCTGAATGTGAATGTGAATCTGTCGCCGTCTTCACACACGTTTCCGGAACCCCCGCGAAACAGGCTACGGGAGGCGAGCGCAGCCAGCCGCCGCCGCCGGCCCAGCTCGCAGCCGCCGGCCCCAGCTTGTTCCAGCTCGTCTTTGCTGGAGCCGCTGCTGCTCCCGGATCCTGCGCTGTCTTACAGCTGGCCAGTCAGTGCGCCGCTCTCCGCCGCCTCGCCTCCGGCAACCAAGTCTACCAGTCAGGGGTGTAGATTTCCAAAAATAATTGTGGGGGGGGGGGGGGTGTGAAGGTCCATGCCCATAAACGACTGCAATCGACCGATTTTTTTTTATTCTTCTGATTTTTATGGAAATCTAAACAACTTATAACAAACAAGTTTGTTATAAACATAGTTAAATGCACAAGCGAGCTAGATCCTTTGTGGTTGTGCCACAGCCACTAGCCACAGTGTTTGGCTAAGCACTTCAAAACTCATAGGACGTAATCAAGCCATAGAATCGACTCTGCTACCTATTCGGATTTTTTGTTTATATCGGTGACCTAAGGTCAGGGCAATTTCGTGGCCTTCCCATTATAAGTCAACGAGAATATATACAAATGTTTTCGTATCAGAGGATACGCATTAGATCAGAATAATTATGTAAAAAATATATTATAGCTCATTCTTGATGACCCAAGTACAATTATTGCTCAGTGACCCCAACAAGATCGAGTGAGGTCAGCTGAGGTGACCAGCACTTCTTTTCCAATAACTATTGATAGTATACCAGTAAGGCGCCGTAGTTGGCGATGAACGAGCGAGCGCGAAATAAATGTATGGTGAATTTCAACCCGATCGCGCAAGTAGTTCCTGAGATACAAAAAGGTGCGCACGTGCGCACGTGCAGAGGCACCCCACCCATGACTTGTGGGTAGGCGGCGGCGGAGAGGTCCCTAACCACACACCAAATTTGAACACAATCGGCACAGCCGTTCCTGAGATATAGAATAGGGATGTGCACGTGCGCACGTGCAGAGGCACACCATCCCTGACTTGTGGAAAATTGGTGGCTGAGGGGTCCCTAACCACCAAATTTGCACACAATCGGCTCAGCTGTTGCAGAGTTTTTTTTTGCGAGAAAACACTTTTCAACACCCCTCACGCGGCACGCGCCACGCGCAGTGGTAGTCGCCCACATGAGTCGGCACTGGTCTCAAACAGGGTAGGTTGGGTGGGGCTGCTCAGCAAAGAAGTCAGCTTGTCAATCGGATGTGTGGTTGCAGAGATGAGCTTCTCAAAAGCGTTGACACGGGTCGGGCCGGGCCGGGCCGCTCATATTCAGATGTTTCCCATATACCACGGAAAGACGAGCGAGCGCTTCGCAAACACCAGTAAAACGCCTTTTGGGGGGCGATGACCGAGCGGGCGCGCTCTGGTAAAGCTAAAACAGGTTTGAAATATGAAACGGTACGGGAGCACACGTGGTAGCAACAAATAGTCTGTTTAGTCCTCCATACAAATTGGCAGGCCTCCATACATGCCAACATACAAATTCAGTTTGATTAAATTGTACATGATCTCCTTTCTCGAATCCGCCCAAAGGGAGTACGTCCTAAGCGCTGCATGCTTCAGCGTATAAAAAACGAATGCTTAGATAAATCAAGCAATTTTTGATCAATAATGATTTGTGTTCATTTCAACGTCTGCGGGTGCCACGCACTGTGGTACCCCCCCCCCCCCCCCCATCAGAACGCACCATAAGACAATCAGAATTGATTTGACGGTCCTATTTAATGGTGAAAACCCGATCTCAATCGGAGCAGTGGTTGCAAAGTTATTAGCTTCAGAAAAGCGTCTGTATGGCCGGGTCGGGCGGGGCCGGGTCGGGTCGGGCCGGGTCGGGTCGGGTCAAATGTAAATTTGTCTAGTAAGTTGAAGAGAAACCTCACGGGAGCTTCGCGCCCGCTCGGTAATTACCTTGACCTGAGGTCAAATTTTGAAGTTAACTTCGGTAACCTGGTCACTGGTATGATTCGAATCTCCTTGACGAAACCAGCACAATGACGTTAAAATTAGCGTCGTGTGACCATAAGAGTCGGTACGTCCAAAATCACAATTGTCATCAGATATCTTCATCAGGTGAAATCTACCGCTAGATGAGTAAACTATAGGTTTCATTTTCCACTCATTTTTTATTGAAAGGGGTGTAAAGTTAATGTCTCCAGGCCGACGATTATTCTACCGACCAAAGTAATCGCCAATTGCCAAAAAGTCGACTCCGACTCCGGGCCGGAGTCGGTAATATTTTAGCGACTCCGACTCCGCAGCCCCGCTCCTGACCACACCACATCGTCACATCATCACATCATCACATCATCACATCATCACATCATCACATCATCACATCATCACATCGTCACATCGTCACATCGTCACATCGTCACATCGTCACATCGTCACATCGTCACATCATCACATCATCACATCATCACATCGTCACATCGTCACATCATCACATCGTTACATCGTCACATCCGTCACCCTACCCAGCCACCTTCCAACCCAAACACGACAGACCACCCTCCTCACCTTCGCCAAGCTGGCCGTGAAGAGGACACACTCGAACATCTGTCCGATCTTCTGCAGGAAGTCGTCCACGTGGGGCCGCTTCAGCACGTAGACCTGGTGCACGGTGCCGTCTATCTCCACTGGCACGACGAAGTCGGCGTTGGCGATCGGCTGCCGGGCGAGAGAGACGGGTCAGAGACGGGCCACATGGAGAGGTCACAGGGAGAGGTCACAGGGAGAGGTCACACGGAGAGGTCACACGGAGAGGTCACACGGAGAGGTCACAGGGAGAGGTCACAGGGAGAGATCACAGGGAGAGGTCACACGGAGAGGTCACAGGGAGAGGTCACAGGGAGAGGTCACACGGAGAGGTCACAGGGAGAGGTCACACGGAGAGGTCACACGGAGAGGTCACATGGAGAGGTCACACGGAGAGGTCACAGGGAGAGGTCACAGGGAGAGATCACAGGGAGAGGTCACACGGAGAGGCCACACGGAGAGGTCACACGGAGAGGTCACACGGAGAGGTCACAGGGAGAGGCCACATGGAGAGGTCACATGGAGAGGTCACAGGGAGAGGTCACCGGGAGAGGTCACACGGAGAGGTCACACGGAGAGGTCACACGGAGAGGTCACAGGGAGAGATCACAGGGAGAGATCACAGGGAGAGATCACAGGGAGAGGTCACAGGGAGAGGTCACACGGAGAGGTCACACGGAGAGGTCACACGGAGAGGTCACACGGATAGGTCACACGGAGAGGTCACAGGGAGAGGTCACAGGGAGAGGTCACACGGAGAGGTCACACGGAGAGGTCACACGGAGAGGTCACACGGAGAGGTCACAGAGAGGTCACAGGGAGAGGTCACAGGGAGAGGTCATACGGAGAGGTCACACGGAGAGGCCACACGGAGAGGTCACAGGGAGAGGTCACACGGAGAGGTCACACGGAGAGGTCAAACGGAGAGGTCACACGGAGATGTCACAGGGAGAGGTCACAGGGAGAGGTCACACGGAGAGGTCACACGGAGAGGTCACAGGGAGAGGTCACAGGGAGAGGTCACAGGGAGACGTCACAGGGAGAGGTCACAGGGAGAGGTCACAGGGAGAGGTCACAGGGAGAGGTCACAGGGAGAGGTCACAGGGAGAGGTCACAGGGAGAGGTCACAGGGAGAGGTCACAGGGAGAGGTCACAGGGAGAGGTCACACGGAGAGGTCACAGGGAGAGTCACAAGTCAGAAGTAGCGCCTTTGTGAGGGTGTTGATATATCCATTTATTTCTTCTGTTTTATTCAAGTTAGGCATGACAAAATAATGGAATATAAAGTTGTGAAACACCCGCGGTTGTTGTGAATTCAAATACTGACAATAACATCGTTGTAAAATAATCAAATAAACTGAGACAATATGCGGAATACACGCGCATGGTGTTAGGGTTAATACCGGACTAAGTCTGCGGTGAGAGTTCGTGTCTCGACTGTTACAACATTCCGACCTTTCACATAGCTGAGCACGATGGCTTGCGGTACAGCCACAAAGTTCCGCCACGCAATCCTTGGACTGGATCGGATTCCGCCGTTGGAACACAATAGCAAACCAGTGAAATCAAGGTCGTGAGGCGAGCTGCGCAGCCAAGACGTACGTGCAACGGACAGAGAAAGGGACGCGCTTTACTTTTCCATATGTCGTAGGGTTTTACACGAGTGCGCAAATTCACGAGCTGTCTAAAATCAATGAGTATAAACACAAAATGAAGAAAAAACCGTTGTGACAAATACGTCGATTTTGTCATTACTGCATGCCATATCCGAATGTGTTGCTGTGTTTACCACCGTAGTTAGAAATTAATGATATTCTGCCCTGGATATCCAGATCTTATTTATTCATTTAAAATAGCCCGGAAAGCTGTTCTTGTTCCGCTACAAAACATCCGAATTATAAAATATAACCCACACTGAAGCAGGAAATGAGTGCAACAAAGTGATTCTTAACACGTGCACTGCCGGGGGTTCGCGTCAACCACGAACTGCGGGGGGGGGGATTCCCCCTAAAATCTTTAAAAAAACGCAACGTAGCGACAAGCGCAAAACGGCATTAGATAGCTTGAGACAAGCTCTATCGAAAATATGTCGGTCTTTTTTAGGTCAGGCAAATGTTGAGGTCCCCAGAGGTCACCAAAGGTAAAATTTCGGCTATATATGAATGTCCTTGATCAAACCGTCTATATCTCGCTAACTAAAAGAGACGCGCAGAAAAAAGGTTCGCAAGAAAATTGAATTTGCTGTCACTAAGGTTTCATCAGAATTGACCTAGTCAATAGTTGTCAGCAGAAGCCATTTAATTTGAAACTATACAAATCGCCGAATTGTTTTTAAGGAATAGCTTTTGGCAGAATCATGATAAAGTAAAACATATTTCACCATTGTCTTTGTCTCGTCGAGGCGCATCGAATAATATTTTGGGTGACCTAGTTAGGTCATATCAAAAATGACCTGACCTGAGGTCAGGTCAAGGTCTCGACAAGCCGAATGCAATGGTGAAAACCCCATTGCTTTACCTTGATTTGGTAAAGAGTTATTGAATAAAAATCATACGTGACCTGGGGGTCATCGGAGTTGACCTCGCCGAGGTCAAAGAACATAAATGTGACATAGTCCTTTGCATTTGGCACATGAGTGGTGGATCTGGTGAAAACGGGTCAAATTTAGCCATTTCCTATGAATGTATACGTGTTTTCCTTTTCCCCCCTTGACTCATAATGGGAGGTCACGAAATCGACCTGACCTTATGTCATCGATATACAAAATTCGAGATAAACGAATTGTAGGTATTTATCACCTGATGACATCCTGTGAGTTTCAAACCGTTTGGTCAATCACTTTGGCTGTGGCTGTGGCACGACCGCAAACTTTTTGGAGATGGGTCACTTGCTTTGACCTGGTGACCTGACCTGCGATGACTAGAGGTAAACAATTTACACCTTGTGGGTAATTGATTCCCAAACAACTGTGCCCAATTTGGCGGCGCGCCGCCCGCCGTTTTCCCGCTATTCATGAACAACCGGCGGAGGGGAGGGGGGGGGGGGGGGGGGTCACCCCCGGCAGTGCGCGTGTTAACCCTGAGATTTAGGGCAATGACCCGAAGACGCTTCACAACTGCTAAAGCCTCCTCACAGTCCGCAGAGACGGTCAGCTGACAATTACATACAGCACATCAAGTTCTGCCATGTACTGTATGTAATTACCAGTCGAATGAACGACTTCCCGGTACAGGTGGTGCCTGCTTACAGCAGCACAGCAGGCGTACCCCACGACCCCGGTCAGACATCTGTCACAACTGGAGGACGCCGTGCGGCCGCCGCACATTCAGCGTTTCACGGAACAGCGGCTAACGGCACCGCTGGCACCGCTGCACACCGCTGGCACCGCTGGCACCGCTGGCACCGCTGTGCCCCGCTGTGCCCCGCTGGCACCGCTGCGCCCCGCTGCGCCCCGCTGCGCCCCGCTGCGACCCGCTGCGACCCGCTGCGCCCCGCTGGCACCGCTGCGACCCGCTGCGACCCGCTGCGACCCGCTGCGCCCCGCTGCGCCCCGCTGCGCCCCGCTGCGCCCCGCTGCGCCCAGCTGGCACCGCTGGCACCACTGCGCCCCGCTGCGCCCCTCTGGCACCGCTGCGCCCCGCTGGCACCGCTGCGACCCGCTGGCACCGCTGCGCCCCGCTGGCACCGCTGCGCCCCGCTGGCACCGCTGCGCCCCGCTGGCACCGCTGCGCCCCGCTGGCACCGCTGCGCCCCGCTGGCACCGCTGCGCCCCGCTGGCACCGCTTCGCCCGCTGGCACCGCTGCGCCCCGCTGGCACCGCTGCGCCCCTCTGGCACCGCTGCGCCCCGCTGGCACCGCTGCGACCCTCTGGCACCTCTGCGCCCCCCTGCGACCCTCTGGCACCTCTGCGCCCGCTGGCACCGCTGCGACCCTCTGGCACCTCTGCGCCCCCCTGCGACCCTCTGGCACCTCTGCGCCCGCTGGCACCGCTGCGACCCGCTGCGCCCCGCTGGCACCGCTGCGCCCCGCTGGCACCGCCGCGCCCCGCTGGCACCGCTGCGCCCCGCTGCGCCCCGCTGCGCCCCGCTGCGCCCCGCTGGCACCGCTGCGCCCCGCTGGCACCGCTGCGCCCCGCTGGCACCGCTGCGCCCCGCCGGCATCGCTGCGCCCCGCTGGCACCGCTGCGCCCCGCTGCGCCCCGCTGGCACCGCTGCGCCCCGCTGCGCCCCGCTGGCACCGCTGCGCCCCGCTGGCACCGCTGCGCCCCGCTGGCACCGCTGCGCCCCGCCGGCATCGCTGCGCCCCGCCGGCATCGCTGCGCCCCGCTGGCACCGCTGGCACCGCTGCGCCCCGCTGGCACCGCTGCGCCCCGCTGGCACCGCTGCGCCCCGCTGGCACCGCTGCGCCCCGCTGGCACCGCTGCGCCCCGCTGACACCGCTGGCACCGCTGCGCCCCGCTGCGCCCCGCTGCGCCCCGCTGCGCCCCGCTGCGCCCCGCTGGCACCGCTGCGCCCCGCTGGCACCGGTGCGCCCCGCTGGCACCGCTGGCATCGCTGCGCCCCGCTGGCACCGCTGCGCCCCGCTGCGCCCCGCTGCGCCCCGCTGCGCCCCGCTGCGCCCCGCTGCGCCCCGCTGCGCCCCGCTGCGCCCCGCTGCGCCCCGCTGCGCCCCGCTGGCACCGCTGCGCACCGCTGGCACCGCTGCGCCCCGCTGGCATCGCTGCGCCCCGCTGCGCCCCGCTGCGCCCCGCTGCGCCCCGCTGGCACCGCTGCGCACCGCTGCGCCCCGCTGCGTTAGAGATGCTAATAACGCGCTGTCGGCGGCTCCACGCCCAAGCACTGTTCATAGGCGGTACTAGGCTGATCGTCTCACGCCGACACGTGCCGGGTACAGCCCTCTCGAAATTGGTACCGTCTGGTACACAGTACAGCCAGATGCATCCTGGTACAGCCCCAGTACAGTGCAGTACAACCGGAGAACAGCCCGACACAGACCTCATCCGGGTGAGACCTGCCTCCCCGTATCAGCTAAGCGTCGTCCTCACCTTGAAAGAGCTGTGCACCAGCGTTTCGTCCAGGTCGACCACGAGGCACACCCTGCCCATGTCCTGGTGGCGCACGGGCGGCAACAGGTGGTCGTAGGGCGGCTGGGAGCCGGCGGCGGCCGGAGGTACCGGCGGCACCGCGGGCGGCTCCTCGGGCGCCGGAGACGGCGATGGCGAGCGGGACTCATGGCCTCGTCCGATACAGCAGAGCAGAGAGCGGAGCAGACCGCCACGCGACTTTCTCAGCCCGGCGGCAGGCAGCTGACCTGCGGGCACGGAGATACAGGCGTGACAGGTACTGAGCACCGACACACAGACCTGCGGGCACGGAGATACAGGCGTGACAGGTACTGAGCACCGACACACAGACATGGGGAAACGGACAGGCGTGACAGGTACTGAGCACCGACATACAGACCTGGGAAAACGGACGGGCGTGACAGGTACTGAGCAACGACACACATACCTGGGGAAACGGACAGGCGTGACAGGTACTGAGCAACGACGCACAGACCTGGGGAAACGGACAGGCGTGACAGGTACTGAGCACCGCCACACAGACCTGGGGAAACGGACAGGCGTGCCATATACTTGGCACCGAACCGACACACATACACGAGTTACCTTAACCAAAAGGAGCGTAGCTAAAAAGAAGGATTCACTATGCCAAAGCGGGTTACTTGCACAATTGCGTTCCTGGAGCAATGCTGTGAAGTGTGCTGCCAGAAGCCTAAACCAGCCACGTCGGAGTGCGATACAGCCGGCCCGTGCCGCGTCGCCCCTTACTTGGCCGGTCGGTCGCTCAGTCACGCAACGTGTTAGATTTTCAGATCAGCCATTCAGATCACTTCTCAGAGTTTGAACTCGGTGGCGAAGGGACACGGGCCCCTGTACCTCATCTCTGGCCACGGAACAGCGTCCACAGTTCAGCAGTCTCAATCTCTCTATCGGGCCCCTGTACCTCATCTCTGGCCACGGAACAGCGTCCACAGTTCAGCAGTCTCAATCTCTCTATCGGGCCCCTGTACCTCATCTCTGGCCACGGAACAGCATCCACAGTTCAGCAGTCTCAATCTCTCTATCGGGCCCCTGTACCTCATCTCTGGCCACGGAACAGCGTCCACAGTTCAGCAGTCTCAATCCCTCCATCGGGCCCCTGTACCTCATCTCTGGCCACGGAACAGCGTCCACAGTTCAGCAGTCTCAATCTCTCTATCGGGCCCCTGTACCTCATCTCTGGCCACGGAACAGCGTCCACAGTTCAGCAGTCTCAATCTCTCTATCGGGCCCCTGTACCTCATCTCTGGCCACGGAACAGCGTCCACAGTTCAGCAGTCTCAATCTCTCTATCGGGCCCCTGTACCTCATCTCTGGCCACGGAACAGCGTCCACAGTTCAGCAGTCTCAATCTCTCTATCGGGCCCCTGTACCTCATCTCTGGCCACGGAACAGCGTCCACAGTTCAGCAGTCTCAATCTATCGGGCCCCTGTACCTCATCTCTGGCCACGGAACAGCATCCACAGTTCAGCAGTCTCAATCTCTCTATCGGGCCCCTGTACCTCATCTCTGGCCCCGGAACAGCATCCACAGTTCAGCAGTCTCAATCTCTCTATCGGGCCCCTGTACCTCATCTCTGGCCACGGAACAGCGTCCACAGTTCAGCAGTCTCAATCCCTCCATCGGGCCCCTGTACCTCATCTCTGGCCACGGAACAGCGTCCACAGTTCAGCAGTCTCAATCTCTCTATCGGGCCCCTGTACCTCATCTCTGGCCACGGAACAGCGTCCACAGTTCAGCAGTCTCAATCTCTCTATCGGGCCCCTGTACCTCATCTCTGGCCACGGAACAGCGTCCACAGTTCAGCAGTCTCAATCTCTCTATCGGGCCCCTGTACCTCATCTCTGGCCCCGGAACAGCATCCACAGTTCAGCAGTCTCAATCTCTCTATCGGACCCCTGTACCTCATCTCTGGCCACGGAACAGCGTCCACAGTTCAGCAGTCTCAATCTCTCTATCGGGCCCCTGTACCTCATCTCTGGCCACGGAACAGCGTCCACAGTTCAGCAGTCTCAATCTCTCTATCTGGCCCCTGTATCTCTCTATCTGGCCCCTGTGTAAACAGTCGTCGGGTGACCGGACCCAAGGTCGGACGCGCGCGGCCCCGCTCTGCCCGCCCGGTGACCCCGCGTGACCCGGCGAGTTGTTTGTCCGGCCGGCGGCCCGTGTCAGTGCGCACAGTGACCCAGCCGAGTGAGTAGTTTGGTGGCGCAGCAGTGGGTGTGCTGTAAGTTCAAGACTGGGATAATGCCTGATCTAAGTGATATCAAGGCGACGCTCCTGGCCATGCTCGGCGATGATGACATCAGGTCGATGCTGCGAGCGGTCTTTGGAATGGAGGAGAAGGAGAAGCAAATCAAGGAACTCACGGAAGAAGTTGCGGCTCAGAAGGCAGTGATCGTCGAGCAGGACGAACGCCTGGCTCAGCTTGAGCAATACTCTCGTAGAAATTGTTTAAATTTCACGGGAGTTCCAGAGGTAAAGGACGAAAACACCGTCCAACTCGCCGTTGAGCTCGCTAAAATGGCGAATGTGAAGATCGATCGTGCTGACATAGACAGAGTGCATCGCATCGGAAGGCAGAAACCTTCAACTCAAGGTCAGAAACCCGCTCCGCCGCGCACACTCGTCGTCAAGTTCACGTCGTATCTCAAGAGAGAAGCGATATGGTTCGGGCGGAAGGACCTGAGGAACGCCAAGCCCCCGCGGGGTTCCAATCTCACCGAAAACGGCATGAAGGACATATTCATCCAGGAAAGCCTCATCAAGCAGAACCAGGAGATTATGTACCTCGCACGTCAGTTGAAGAGAGCCGGTAAGCTTTGGGCAGCTTGGACTGACGGCTGCGTAATGAAAGTAAAAAAGACTCAGCAGTCACCAACGGTGCGCCTGAGCTCCAAGTCTGACCTGGCGCAGTTCGAGTAAGCACAGATCGGCGGCCCACTCGCCTCCGTCCAGTTGTCGCCGGTGCAGCCGGCCACCCCGCTGCTGATTTGCCGGTCCGTTGTGTGGTCTGGAGGTCGTCCGTAGTATGGTCTGGTGGTCTGCCGCCGGCGTCGTCCGTAGAGTGGTCTGGTGATCCCCCGCCGGCGCCGTCCGTAGTGTGGTCTGGTGGTCCACCGACCCTCGCCCGTAGTCTGGTCTGGTGGTCTGCCGCCCGTCGCCTGTAGCGTGGTCTGGTCTGGTGGTCCGCCGACCCTCGTCCGTGGTGCTGGTGTGGTGGTCCGCCACCCCTCGTCCGTAGTATGGTCTGGTGGTGCGCCGCCGGCGTCGTCCGTAGAGTGGTCTGGTGATCCACCGCCGGCGTCGTCCGTAGTGTGGTCTGGTGGTCCACCGACCCTCGCCCGTAGTCTGGTCTGGTGGTCCGCCGCCTGTCGCCCGTAGTGTGGTCTGGTCTGGTGGTCCGCCGATCCGCCGATCTCGTCCGTAGTGTTGGTCTGGTGGTCCGCCACCCCTCGTCCGTAGTATGGTCTGGTGGTCCGCCGCCGGCGTCGTCCGTAGAGTGGTCTGGCGGTCCGCCGCTGGCGTCGTCCGTAGAGTGGTCTGGTGGTCCGCCGCCCGTCGCCCGTAGTGTGGTCTGTCTGGTGGCCCGCCGACCCTCGTCCGTAGTGCTGGTCTGGTGGTCCGCCACCCCTCGTCCGTAGTATGGTCTGGTGGTCCGCCGCCGGCGTCGTCCGTAGAGTGGTCTGGCGGTCCGCCGCTGGCGTCGTCCGTTTTTTTTTAAAGTTTCGTTATCTTGTTACACCATCTTGTGTTTCATCTGTTTCATTCTCTTGATGCTTCTTTGTTTAATTAAGCATGTCCACGTAATTGTTAGGTAGGTATATTGATGAGCACGAGTGCGATTTTGGCCGTGCGCACGTTACACTTGCAATCGCTTTCCTGCAACTTCGGCCATGTCCGCTAGGGTTGTCTATTGGTTGTCTATTCCCAGAGATGTTATTACTTTACATACGTTACTGTATGAGCCACAGACAACCTGCTGTTAGTTTGCCATTGATCTGGTTGAAAGCGTGCAAATTCATCATTAATATTTTCAAGTAACGCCATATTGAAGTCGCCACTCGCCTGTATGTTCTTCATTGTTAGTTTTGTTTAATTTGCCTTGTGCTAAATTATATGTTACTTTCCCTCCTTATTGTTGTAATACGCACCCACTGCTGCGCTGCCGCCGCCCTAATGAGTGTAATCCCACTTTTCTCGGATCCCAGGCGCCGGGCGGCTCCAGTCGGATCAGCTACATCTTCAGCGCATGACACTACACCATCCAGTCTGCATGGAGACCAGCTCATCACCATATCGCACGTAAACATTAACTCCATTACATCTCGCTGCCGACTGGACGAGCTCTCACACTTCGCCTCTCTCAACAATATTGACATTCTTTGCCTCTCGGAGACCAAACTCGACAACGACGTTCACCGTTCACTTTTCACTCTCGACAACTTCCATGACCCACTGACCCGACATAGAGACCGACATGGAGGGGGAGTTGCCGTATATGTTCGCAACAATTTAGCTGTCAAAAGACTGTCGAATATTGATATGCATGGTATCGAATGGATTTGGTGCTTAGTTAAAATAGAATCAACTACTCTAATTATATGTGTAACGTACTTACCTCCTAATCTCCTAGCCTCTCAGTATTCTGATTTCTTAGACAAACTAAATGAAGGTATGGCATTAGCGATGGCCCACGCCCCTGATAGCATTCTAATACTCGGAGACTTTAATGCAGGTAACTCGTATCTCAATTCTTCGTTTACTTCACACAGTCCAATAACACCACTTGATATTGCCATTTATGACGAATTTGAAGCGTTAAATCTTAAACAATTGATCACGGAACCAACAAGATACTCAACAAGCACAAACACTGCCAATCTACGCGATCTTCTAGCAGTATCTAACGACTCGCTGGTTATCAACAGTGGAGTCCTTTCTCCATTTTCTAATATTGATCACTTGCCTATTTTCGTTTCTCTTAAAATTAACAATCCCCCTTCGCCTACACAAAAACGACAGATTTGGGACTTCACTCGCACCGACATCGACAAACTAACGAGACTATTGACAGATACAGACTGGGACAGATTACTTGACTGCGACGTTGACACGGCAACTGAGAACATGACTGACGCTTTGATGACAGCTGCTAAAGAATGCATTCCTCAAAAATTCATTGTCATCAAGACCAAAGACAAACCTTGGTTTTCAAATGACTTAAAACGAGAAATACGAAAACGCGACAGACTATTTCGCATAGCCAAAAGACGCAACACCGACTATGACTGGGATCGCTGGAGGAGACAACGTAACGTAGCGACTGACACCAACCAACGACTAAAAGACGAACATATTAGAACAAAAGTAACGCAACTGCTAGAAAGAAAAAGAGACCCTCGGACATATCATAAAATGCTACAAGACATTATCGGCAGGAAACGTGACAGTAAAATCCCACCACTCATTCGACAAGACGGTGCACCCATCACAGACGACCTAGACAAAGCAACAATTCTAAACAAGCATTTCGCTGACCAAACACGACTTGACACAGAAGACAAACAGATACCGACGATCATCCCTCCTGAAACTGCGGTACCATTCCTGGCGGAGGTCCGAGTAACTGAGCCTGAGGTTCTCGGCATACTTAACAGCCTTGACATTAATAAATCATCAGATCCCGGCAAAATACCTAATAAGTTCCTCAAGATGTGTGCGCTCCTAATTGCCCTTCCTTTATCCAAACTATTTAACAAATCCCTTCAATCGGGAAAATTCCCCACATCTTGGAAAAAAGCATCTGTCACTCCAATTTTCAAACAAAAGGGCTTCAGTTCCGACCCAACAAATTATCGACCGATTAGTCTTCTTTCTAACATTTCAAAAATTATCGAGAAACTTGTCTTTAACAAAATATACGAACACCTTAATAACAATAATCTGTTGACTGAAAAGCAAAGTGGGTATCGTCCAGACCACAGCACGTATATTCAATTATTATATCTAACTCATGAAATGTATTCGGCATTAAACGCAGGCAATCAATTCACCGCCGTATTCCTGGACATCTCTAAATATTTTGATAAAATTTGGCATGATGGTCTAATAGCTAAATGTAAAATACAATTCAAAATCATTGGACCCCTTCTGGAATGGCTTGAAACATATTTAATCGGTCGATCACAAACGGTACGAGTCGGAAATTCAATTTCACCACCCGAGGAAATCCTTTCTGGCTGCCCCCAAGGCTCAGTGCTCGGACCTCTGCTAGCAATTATGTACCTAAATGACCTCTCCGGACAGACTCACAATGACGCTCTTTTTTACGCAGACGACACCTCTCTTTACGCATCTCACTCTCAGGACTCCGAAGGACAACTATCCATACAGACTGACCTGGATATCATTCAGCAATACGGACATGACTGGGCGATAAGCTTTAATACCCTTAAGACAGTACGACTTACATTCACGAATAGACATGACATTCCAGACATGAGACTAACATTTGATGGACAAGACATACCTGCAGAGACGAGCCACAAACATCTTGGACTTACGCTGTCAACTGACCTACACTTCAAACAACACATTAATACAATCATACGTACGATAAATAAAACACTAGGGCCTATTTATCCTGTGGCTAGATTTCTCCCACGATCAGTACTTGACAACATCTATAAGACTTACATAAGACCACACTTTGACTACTGTGACATTATTTACGACGGAAATATAACACTGACTGACGCCCAACGACTAGAATCTCTACAAAACCGATGTGCCAGACTCGTGACCGGAGCAATGTTTCGAACACCAACGACATCACTACTGAACGATTTGGGGTGGGAACGACTGACTACAAGGCGACTTATACATAAACTCATCTTCTTCCATAGACTTTATTATGATTATCCTCATCTACCTACATACCTGACCAACATACTGACAGACACAAGAATAAACGCAACTGGTCTTCGACTACGTAACAGCAGCCTTCTTTCTACCATACCAGCGCGTCTCACATCATTCTATCGCTCTTTTTTTCCCGCAACCATTCGAAACTGGAACCTATTGCCCATAACCCTACGTGACACTCAATCCCGTTCTCACTTTGCTCGTCTAGTCTGGCAGCGACTTGGAACACCAAAACCACCACTAACACACATGTACGGTACTAAAACAGGAAACACACTTCACACTAGACTTCGAATCGGATTAACAACACTTAACGTACATCTCTTTCAAATACAATATCCGGATATCACGAGCCCATCATGCAGATGTGGACATAGACGCGAAGATGCCGCTCATTTCATTTTCACGTGTCCCCTTTACAATGTCCAAAGAAATAATCTTATCACCAATATTAAAGTAGAAATTCCTCTTTTTGATAACTTTTCGACCTCTAAGAAATGTAACATTCTTCTGAATGGAAAGGGCCTAACCAAACACCAAGAATCATATGTCGCTTTTCACTTTCAATCATTCATCATGCAAACTCGACGCTTTCGTTCACCTTCATAACATACGTAATTAGCTTCACAACATTACACTGATCCGACTGCAGCTGCCTGGCGCCGGTGAACTTTGATGAATACGCGCGACACTCGGCGGGCGGGTGGCGGGGTCGGCGCGTTCGACAAAGGGACCTTGGTTTCTTTTAGTTTGCTTGTGTTACACGATTTATCTTCGCTTTATGTATGTCTTATGTTATTCTGGAAAGGTGCTATGATTTAAGCGTAAGCTTTTGCGCCGATCCATTTTGTTGTGTATTGTATGTTTATTTGGTTTATTTGCAATAAATTTCTCTGAACTGAACTGAACCTCATCTCTGGCCACGGAACAGCGTCCACAGTTCAGCAGTCTCAATCTCTCTATCGGGCCCCTGCACCTCATCTCTGGCCCCGGAACAGCATCCACAGTTCAGCAGTCTCAATCTCTCTATCGGGCCCCTGTACCTCATCTCTGGCCACGGAACAGCGTCCACAGTTCAGCAGTCTCAATTTCTCTATCGGGCCCCTGCACCTCATCTCTGGCCCCGCAACAGCATCCACAGTTCAGCAGTCTCAATCTCTCTATCGGGCCCCTGTACCTCATCTCTGGCCACGGAACAGCGTCCACAGTTCAGCAGTCTCAATCTCTCTATCGGGCCCCTGTACCTCATCTCTGGCCCCGGAACAGCATCCACAGTTCAACAGTCTCAATCTCTCTATCGGGCCCCTGTACCTCATCTCTGGCCACGGAACAGCGTCCACAGTTCAGCAGTCTCAATCTCTCTATCGGGCCCCTGTACCTCATCTCTGGCCACGGAACAGCGTCCACAGTTCAGCAGTCTCAATCTCTCTATCGGGCCCCTGCACCTCATCTCTGGCCCCGGAACAGCATCCACAGTTCAGCAGTCTCAATCTCTCTATCGGGCCCCTGTACCTCATCTCTGGCCACGGAACAGCGTCCACAGTTCAGCAGTCTCAATCTCTCTATCGGGCCCCTGCACCTCATCTCTGGCCCCGCAACAGCATCCACAGTTCAGCAGTCTCAATCTCTCTATCGGGCCCCTGTACCTCATCTCTGGCCACGGAACAGCGTCCACAGTTCAGCAGTCTCAATCTCTCTATCGGGCCCCTGCACCTCATCTCTGGCCACGGAACAGCGTCCACAGTTCAGCAGTCTCAATCTCTCTATCGGACCCCTGTACCTCATCTCTGGCCACGGAACAGCGTCCACAGTTTAGCAGTCTCAATCTCTCTATCGGGCCCCTGTACCTCATCTCTGGCCACGGAACAGCATCCACAGTTCAGCAGTCTCAATCTCTCTATCGGGCCCCTGTACCTCATCTCTGGCCACGGAACAGCGTCCACAGTTCAGCAGTCTCAATCTCTCTATCGGGCCCCTGTACCTCATCTCTGGCCACGGAACAGCGTCCACAGTTCAGCAGTCTCAATCTCTCTATCGGGCCCCTGTACCTCATCTCTGGCCCCGGAACAGCATCCACAGTTCAGCAGTCTCAATCTCTCTATCGGGCCCCGGAACAGCATCCACAGTTCAGCAGTCTCAATCTCTCTATCGGACCCCTGTACCTAATCAGGTTCTGGCCACGGAACAGCATCCACAGTTCAGCAGTCTCAATCTCTCTATCGGACCCCTGTACCTAATCAGGTTCTGGCCACGGAACAGCATCCACAGTTCAGCAGTCTCAATCTCTCTATCGGACCCCTGTACCTAATCAGGTTCTGGCCACGGAACAGCATCCACAGTTCAGCAGTCTCAATCTCTCTATCTCAATCTCAATAGCACCTCATCTCTGGCCACGGAACAGCATCCACAGTTCAGCAGTCTCAATCTCTCTATCGGACCCCTGTACCTCATCTCTGGCCACGGAACAGCATCCACAGTTCAGCAGTCTCTATCTCTCTATCGGGCCCCTGCATCTCATCTCTGGCCACGGAACAGCGTCCACAGTTCAGCAGTCTCAATCTCTCCATCTCAATCTCAATAGCACCTCATCTCTGGCCACGGAACAGCATCCACGGTTCAGCAGTCTCAATCTCTCTATCTCAATCTCAATAGCACCTCATCTCTGGCCACGGAACAGCGTCCACAGTTCAGCAGTCTCAATCTCTCTATCGGGCCCCTGTACCTCATCTCTGGCCACGGAACAGCGTCCACAGTTCAGCAGTCTCAATCTCTCTATCGGACCCCTGTACCTAATCAGGTTCTGGCCACGGAACAGCATCCACAGTTCAGCAGTCTCAATCTCTCTATCTCAATCTCAATAGCACCTCATCTCTGGCCACGGAACAGCATCCACAGTTCAGCAGTCTCAATCTCTCTATCGGACCCCTGTACCTCATCTCTGGCCACGGAACAGCATCCACAGTTCAGCAGTCTCTATCTCTCTATCGGGCCCCTGCATCTCATCTCTGGCCACGGAACAGCGTCCACAGTTCAGCAGTCTCAATCTCTCCATCTCAATCTCAATAGCACCTCATCTCTGGCCACGGAACAGCATCCACGGTTCAGCAGTCTCAATCTCTCTATCTCAATCTCAATAGCACCTCATCTCTGGCCACGGAACAGCGTCCACAGTTCAGCAGTCTCAATCTCTCTATCGGGCCCCTGTACCTCATCTCTGGCCACGGAACAGCGTCCACAGTTCAGCAGTCTCAATCTCTCTATCGGACCCTGCACCTCATCTCTGGCCACGGAACAGCATCCACAGTTCAGCAGTCTCAATCTCTCCATCTCAATCTCAATAGCACCTCATCTCTGGCCACGGAACAGCGTCCACAGTTCAGCAGTCTCAATCTCTCTATCGGGCCCCTGTACCTCATCTCTGACCACGGAACAGCGTCCACAGTTCAGCAGTCTCAATCTCTCTATCGGGCCCCTGTATCTCATCTCTGGCCACGGAACAGCGTCCACAGTTCAGCAGTCTCAATCTCTCTATCGGGCCCCTGTACCTCATCTCTGACCACGGAACAGCGTCCACAGTTCAGCAGTCTCAATCTCTCTATCGGGCCCCTGTATCTCATCTCTGGCCACGGAACAGCGTCCACAGTTCAGCAGTCTCAATCTCTCTATCGGGCCCCTGTACCTCATCTCTGGCCACGGAACAGCGTCCACAGTTCAGCAGTCTCAATCTCTCTATCGAGCCCCTGCACCTCATATCTGGCCACGGAACAGCATCCACAGTTCAGCAGTCTGAATCTCTCTATCGGGCCCCGGAACAGCATCCACAGTTCAGCAGTCTCAATCTCTCTATCGGGCCCCTGTACCTCATCTCTGGCCACGGAACAGCGTCCACAGTTCAGCAGTCTCAATCTCTCTATCTCAATCTCAATAGTGCCAACAACCGCTTTGACGCAAGATCAACGAAAATAGCCCGAAAATAACATTGAAATCCATGTCACCGAGCATTCTTAGCGATTCAATTTACACGGATGGCGCCATTTCGGCCCGTTGTGACACACCCGTGGCCACTATCTCAGGTCATTCCAGACGGCCTGTGTTTCGTCTGCCGCCGTCCAAACACATTCAGAGCGGCCAGACCGCGGCCTGCGAGACGAGACCACCACCTGTCGACGCTCCCGTTTTAGCCGCGCGACCTTTCCAGGTGGGCGCCCCGCGGTGGGCCGGGGGCCAACAGTCAGCGGCAGTCCCGGCGACCCCGGCGGCCTCCGGGGCCTGTGAAGGCCGACGGCGGCCGGCATTGTCACGTGCCAGTCCAGCACACACGCTTCCCGGCGGCGGCTATCCCGTGACATTTATCGCACACAGTCGCAGAACACCGTGCGGCGGCGGCCGTCACGTGCAGGCTGTCCAGTGTCCACAGACGGAGACTACCGACAGCCACTGCAGACACAGAGCTCTGCCAGCTCTCACAGGCAGCCCAGAGACGGCGCAGCGCGCAGCGACATGCCTGTCGTCTGCCAGCGCTCACAGGCAGCCCAGAGACGGCGCAGCGCGCAGCGACATGCCTGTCGTCTGCCAGCTCTCAGGCAGCCCAGAGACGGCGCAGCGCGCAGCGACATGCCTGTCGTCTGCCAGCTCACAGGCAGCCCAGAGACGGCGCAGCGCGCAGCGACATGCCTGTCGTCTGCCAGCTCACAGGCAGCCCAGAGACGGCGCAGCGCGCAGCGACATGCCTGTCTTCAACCAGCTCTCACAGGCAGCCCAGAGACGGCGCAGCGCGCAGCGACATGCCTGTCGTCTGCCAGCTCACAGGCAGCCCAGAGACGGCGCAGCGCGCAGCGACATGCCTGTCGTCTGCCAGCTCTCAGGCAGCCCAGAGACGGCGCAGCGCGCAGCGACATGCCTGTCTTCAACCAGCTCTCACAGGCAGCCCAGAGACGGCGCAGCGCGCAGCGACATTCCTGTCGTCTGCCAGCGCCGCTGTCACCGCTGCCAA
Organism: Chirona hameri; assembly: GCA_036785665.1. NCBI lineage: Eukaryota > Metazoa > Arthropoda > Thecostraca > Balanomorpha > Balanidae > Chirona > Chirona hameri. The sequence goes on along the minus strand of JAXIVJ010000264.1, from coordinate 260,852 downwards.
GACCGCTGCCAAGACCACTGCGACAAGTACCCTGGTAGTCAACTGCAGAGTGGTGGCGGTAATGGTTTGTAAAACGTCACCGGCCACCGTCACACTGTCGGAAAACACGCTTCCAACCGGCATACAAATGGTCAGCGCGTGACTAATCGAGGACCCCCCCCCCCCCCCCCCAAGTTCAGGTGATTCACCGACGGCATGCGTGGCCATGAACGACAAACTCCGCACATACAGACTACGCCCCATAATTGAGTTAAGACATGGACACACACGAAAGGTCGATTCGCGGCATACTGGCTTGTCTCTCACAGTTCCGGTTACTTTGAAGCGGCACGGTTTCCAACGGAGATCGGCGGAGTCCCGCGCCAACACCGCCCTGCTGGCAGCCCGCGGCTGTCAGCAGCAGCTCTCTCGCTTCTCCAGATACACCGCCAATGCTGCCAGCAGCGGTACCGGCGGCGGCGGCGCCTCTGTCTGCGCCACAATGTGTGTGTGTGTGTGTGTGGGTGGGTGGGTGGGCGGGCGTGCGTGCGGGCGTGCGTGCGTGCGTGCGTGTGTGCGTGCGCGTGTGCGTGTGCGTGTGCGTGTGTGTGTGTGTGTGTGTGTGTGTGTGTGTGTGTGTGTGTGTGTGTGTGTGTGTGTGTGTGTGTGTGTGTGTGTGTGTGTGTGTGTGTGTGTGTGTGTGTGTGTGTGTGTGTGTGTGTGTGTGTGTGTGTGTGTGTGTGTGTGTGTGTGTGTGTGTGTGTGTGTGTGTGTGTGTGTGTGTGTGTGTGTGTGTGTGTGTGTGTGTGTGTGTGTGTGTGTGTGTGTGTGTGTGTGTGTGTGTGTGTGTGTGTGTGTGTGTGTGTGTGTGTGTGTGTGTGTGTGTGTGTGTGTGTGTGTGTGTGTGTGTGTGTGTGTGTGTGTGTGTGTGTGTGTGTGTGTGTGTGTGTGTGTGTGTGTGTGTGTGTGTGTGTGTGTGTGTGTGTGTGTGTGTGTGTGTGTGTGTGTGTGTGTGTGTGTGTGTGTGTGTGTGTGTGTGTGTGTGTGTGTGTGTGTGTGTGTGTGTGTGTGTGTGTGTGTGTGTGTGTGTGTGTGTGTGTGTGTGTGTGTGTGTGTGTGTGTGTGTGTGTGTGTGTGTGTGTGTGTGTGTGTGTGTGTGTGTGTGTGTGTGTGTGTGTGTGTGTGTGTGTGTGTGTGTGTGTGTGTGTGTGTGTGTGTGTGTGTGTGTGTGTGTGTGTGTGACTGGCACTGCCGGCCGGTGGCCGTGCCAGCGGCGGTGCCGGTGGTCGGCCGGCTCACGTGAAGGCACGCGCCAGGCGGCGGTCCGCGGCCCCGGCCGGTCGATGTAGGCTGGCGCCGCCCGGAACGTAACGGGGCTGGCTAACTGGGGATACGTGACACCACGGTCCGCGGATAGGCCACCACAACAGGGCGGGGTATGATAGGATAGGCCACCACAGGCCACCACAACAGGGCGGGGTATGAGAGCGAGACGGAGTGGGAAGGGGGAGATGAGGAGAGCGATACAGAGAGATACACGCGGGAATGGTGAGGGACGGAGGGAGGGAGCGGAAAAAAGAGAAGGGGGAGTATGTAGAGGTGAGATGGTAGATAAAAAGACGGAGGGGGACCAGATAGAAAATCAATGATCAGCAAATGAGTGCCAAACTACCAGTAAAACATTACATTTTTACTGTTTTATTCGGTTGGGCGCCACAATAAAGAGAGTTGAGTCACCTTCATGCCATAGAATACCGATTATACGAGCCAAGATCAGACATGAGATTTGAATAGAAAACCTGACGAGGGCGGAACGACAGAAACAAAAACAGCAGCGGAAAGGAGTATGAAAGCGAGCGGTGGCCCTTATAGGGCGATCCGAAGGGAGACGCTTACACAATGAGAGCTGGACGGAGGCGGAATTACAACAAGAACAGAACATGACGGGGGCATGAAATTTCACCGAACAGGAACAGAACAGAACGATATATAACGTAAAACGGATGTCAAGGGAATGAGCCGAACGGGAGGAGACATGGGATTAACGGACATACAAATGGACAGGAGCGGAAGCAAAGCAGAGACAGGCAGGCAGGCTAGTGACAACTGTGGCACGGCAAGACTGGGGTAGACGTAAACCAGGATGAGGTCAGAGTGTGAATGGAACGGCAGAGAACAGTACGGCAACTGGGACAACCCGGCCGAGGGTGAGGGAGCCGATGGGAAGGATAGGACGAGCGAGGACCGATACACAGCAGGATGGAAACCAAATAGGCCTGCTCCCGCGGCGCCTCTAACTTCCTCCAAGTTGCTCCAACTTGCAACTGTCGTATCCTATTGCACAGACAGTTGCAAGGTGGAGCAACTTGGAGGTTACTTGTTAGAGGACTTGAGGACTTGGACTTGTTAGGAGGTTGAGGCGCCACAGGAACAGGCCCAATGACGTGCTAACCTAATGGTAAAACTTATGACATGGAGACAGCAAGGGAATGATATCATATCCCAACCACAAGTTAACCAGACAAGGCATGACATGGAACCGAAGGTGACCTTCCAGAACAGCTTGGGCGATGCACAGATGGCAACCAGAACAGATCGAGTAATCAGAACTCAGAAGTCACAGATGAGAGACAGGCGGTGGCATATTGAACGCCATTGGCACAGGAACAGATCGGGACTGGTGCACATGAGCAAAACATTTATGTTACATATGCTTCTGATGTAAACAAAGCTCTGCATCTGTGATGGGGTGAACCCAATCAAGCAGGGCAGGGCCCAGGGGTCAAGGAAGAGCACTGGTTTGTTGTTGCCAGATGACTGACTATTCATGCAAGTCAACTGGGGGGGGGGGGGGGGGGGGCACCAATGCCAGCAGAAGGTCATACAAATTCAGAGGCAAGTAAAGTGCATGCTGCTTCTTGATGGAGCCGGGTGCAAGAAGTGGGTATGCCACATACCTCTTCTTGCACCCAGCTCAGAAGGAGCATCATCACATTTCACATCAAAGTCAGCTAGCTGGGGTCTTATGGGTGCTGCCCATTCCCCTGTCCTGTCCTCAATGGCTCTGCATTTACAATGTCTGCACTTAGGCAGTAGGGGTACTGAGTACTGACCATTCCCCTGTCCTGTCCTCAATGGCTCTGCATTTGCAATGTCTGCACTTAGGCAGTAGGGGTACTGAGTACTGACCATTCCCCTGCTCTGCATTTGCAATGTCTGCACTTAGGCAGTAGGCTATTCATGGCCTACTTACTGCCTAAGTGCAAGAAAGTTTATAGAAACTTTGAGCAAAAAATGACAAAAGTGTTTGAATGAAAAATTTAACCAAAAACATATGAAAAACACACATCAGCTGGATTTTTTACTGAGTATGTGACTAAAAGAAAACAAATATTAAAAGCAATGTCTTGTGCAAGTGATTGACTATTCACAAATAAGGCATATCAAATGGAGAGTGAAGCATGTAAGTAAAAACAGTATATTTCCAATACTGATTCAATTTCCATATCTAACAACATTAAGCATCACTAAAACATATAATTATTTCATTTGAAATCAATGAAATGCTAGCCAGCAGTAGCAGTGGTCACTCGTCAAGGGAGCAAGGGTGTGTGCAATTTATACCACCAGCATCAGACTCATGGCCAAGCAATCAATCTGAGATACTCAACCAGCAGAGCCTTGAATGGAAGCATATATTTGTCTGGACATTAAATTGGGTTCAAAGATGAGCCCATGCTCTGAAACTATGGGACCAATCTGGGTCATTTCTTCACCATTCGATCCGGTGTGGCCAAAAATGGTGCCATTTTGTCTTTTATACAGATTGGTCCACCCTAAGTGGACCACTTTTTTTGTGGGTTTGGTCCTATTTGGTCCACTTAGTGGACCAATCTGTATAAAGGCCAAAACGGCACAGTTTTTGGCCACACCAGATCAAATGGTGAAGAAATGACCCAGACCAGTCCCATATTTTCGGAGAATGGGCTAGTCTTTGAACCCAATTTAATGTCCAGACAAAATGTATGCTAAATGGTAACTGGCCTAGGATGCCAGACCAATACAGGACGTCACCAGCAGTATGAGTAGCACCAAAGCAGACATGACAGGTCAACTTCTAAGTGTTGGAACTTGGAACTGAGTGGTTTACCAGGGTTCCTATACAATCAAATGAGGCATACACATGGAAAATCGCCCTTTATATGAATCAGTGAATTTTAACAAAATTAATAGCCATCTCAATCTGTTGTCCATTTCACTAGTCTGTGTATGCAGTTGGTTAAGCCTACACAACTTGCCATACCTTTTCGTCATGGTAGTACAATGATGCATAGGAAACTGGTGTCATATTCACAGTGCATCTCTTCAAAAATTCTGCAAAATGCTCAACCAACAGGCTTATATCACTTAATCCGTGTCCAAGGGCGTAATCGCCTACATTCACAATAGTGCGCCACGATCGCCGCACAACAAATAAACAAGTCATTTTCCACTACTCACCATTTTCGTGGTGTTCATTTGCATATGCCTCTTCCCTGGTCACTTGAGTTATGACAGTTTCTGGGTCCATTAAACCGCAGACCTAAAACAAATCCATTATATCGGCACCTCACTGTCTCCGACAATCCAAGATGGCGCGCTCAATTTGGCACGTAGCAACCACCTGTTTCCCCGCTGATTGTTTACTACCCTGGGCGCACTTTTCACAGCCGACACGGCGCTTACTTTGCCCACTTCACTGTTCCGCTACAATAAATGTCCCAGCTGTGCAGCTCCACGACCCAGTTCACCACTTCACGCGGCCCGACTCGCGCTCACTTCCGTCAACCCTCGCCGCCCAGCAGACCGCAGCGGACCAAGGCTCGCGGCGGTGCTCGGCGGTGCTCGGCGGTGGGGCGGGGCGGGGTATCGCGGCGGACCCGCTCACCCTCGCCGCCCAGCACCGACCACCGCCGGCGGGCCGCTCACGGGAACCGGTTTTTCGAACTCAACACACACGACAGCGATATCATGGATCATGTATTCCTGTACGGTGGAAGCGAAGACTCACTTTCTGACACACGGCGGCGTGACAGCATTGTGCATTAATGAACGTGGATGACGATGAACAGCGCTCAAGGAGCCGCAGGGACTCATGAATGGTATGGGCCGGCGACGAGCAGCAGGTTGCGCCGGGTGAAGTGCAGCACGAGCACGGGCGTGTGCTTGGTGGCGAAGGAGGCCATCATGAGGTCCGCATTGGTCTTGATCTCCCCCGGCTGCGCCATGTTGATGTCCTCGGCCAGCACGTCCTCGGTCGTCTTCTGGAAGTCCCACAGCTTGATGCAGTCGTCCATCCCGCCTGCAAATAAGTCGATATATCCCCATGTGAGATAATTCATCACTTAACCACAGTCCGCAAATGGTCGATACATTGAGAGTACGAACTAAAATACGAACGAGGTCTCAGTTATTCAAGTAAATATGCTAAATGATTCTTTGCATGCATTCCAACAGGCACACTGCCAGGGTGAAAATGGCGGTGCCAGCCCACGTATTTCCGGTCCAACGGCCGCGTGAAGTAAACTGTTCAGTGGATTTCCCGTCATTATCCTCCCCCATCACGCAAACAGACTCCAAGAGCATGCAACCATCCAATGCGATGCAAGAGTATCAAATCATGGACCAAACTAAATGCGTGACGTTAAAGCATAAAATAGAACAACAGGAATGCCACCTGTAGGACACACGGGCTCCTCTCAATGAGGCATCAACGTATTGTTTATCAAATCCATGAAGCCATCAGCATGACACGAAAAGCACAAAGCTATTCTAACTAGTTCACATACACGCTTAGTAACGCTATTATTTGTCAAAGATTTGATCAGTGGCATAGGAGGCCTGTTCACGGGGTCTGCGGCCGCCGCGGCTCCCACGGCCAAAAGGGCGGGGCTTAATCGTCAGCCAATCACGAAAGACCAGATCCGGGAGGAGAGTCTCTACTCTCTGCGGCTCCTGCGGTTGCTCGGGAGCAGCCGCAAAAGAACTTCCGCCATAAATGGCGCGCGTCCGACAAAGGTTGCGCACTGTTTTGTTGATATCGCAGCTCACTGGTGGTTGCTTGACCAAAAATGAAAACTCGTAGTGACTCGTAGATATTCATGTAGTTGTGGTTTTAGAAAACACTGAGGGTTTCAATGAAATTGCCTATTCGTTGCGAACGCTACACGCGCCATTTATCGGACGCCATCAGCGGCCGCAGAAGTGTTCAATGTTGTTCAAATTAAGCTCCGCCTCCTGGCCGCGGGAGCCGCGGCGGCCGCAGACCCCGTGAACAGGCCTCTGTTTTCTGGGAGCAGATGCGCTCGCAAGGCCTGAATTGCCTCGGCTCCGCTGCAGCTGCTGCCAACAGTACATTTACGACACCCGCGCCACCTATGCGACACCCGCCGAAGTTTCGGGGGAGTAAAGCGCCTGTCTCTCCCTCAAATTTAACGTACGAATACTTGTCGAGAAAAGCCCGATTCAAGGTATCATACCCTCAATCGATGACTCAAATAATTTCAGTCATCATTACAAGTGATAATCATAGATTTCCCATCATTTCGCCATATTCGTTGCGGAGTCGCTCACCTGAGGCCAGCACGGATCCGTCGCGGCTGAACTGGAGGCAGTAGACGGTGTCCGTGTGCTGGGAGAGTGACGTGATGAGGTGTCCGTTGGCCATATCCCAGCAGAGCACGGCACAGTCGGCTCCGCTCGACACCAGAAACCGGCCGTCGGGGGAGAACGCCAGAGCGTACACCGTGTCCTGGAGGCCGGGGAGGAACACGGCCGGGGTCAGAGCACGGCACACAGTCGACACCGTATCCCGCCGGCCGGGGAGGAACACGGCCGGGGTCAGAGCACGGCACAGTCGACACCGTGTCCTGGGGGCCGGGGAGGAACACGGCCGGGGTCAGAGCACGGCACAGTCGACACCGTGTCCCGCCGGCCGGGGAGGAACACGGCCGGGGTCAGAGCACGGCACAGTCGACACCGTGTCCCGCCGGCCGGGGAGGAACACGGCACAGTCGACACCGTGTCCTGGGGGCCGGGGAGGAACACGGCCGGTGTCAGAGGACGGCACAGTCGACACCGTGTCCCGCCGGCCGGGGAGGAACACGGCCGGGGTCAGAGCACGGCACAGTCGACACCGTGTCCTGGGGGCCGGGGAGGAACACGGCCGGGGTCAGAGCACGGCACAGTCGACACCGTGTCCCGCCGGCCGGGGAGGAACACGGCCGGGGTCAGAGCACGGCACAGTCGACACCGTGTCCCGCCGGCCGGGGAGGAACACGGTCGGGGTCAGAGCACGGCACAGTCGACACCGTGTCCCGCCGGCCGGGGAGGAACACGGCCGGGGTCAGAGCACGGCACAGTCGACACCGTGTCTCGCCGGCCGGGGAGGAACACGGCCGGGGTCAGAGCACGGCACAGTCGACACCGTGTCCCGCCGGCCGGGGAGGAACACGGCCGGGGAGGAACACGGCACAGTCGACACCATGTCCTGGGGGCCGGGGAGGAACACGGCCGGGGTCAGAGCACGGCACAGTCGACACCGTGTCCCGCCGGCCGGGGAGGAACACGGCCGGGGTCAGAGCACGGCACAGTCGACACCGTGTCCCGCCGGCCGGGGAGGAACACGGCCGGGGTCAGAGCACGGCATAGTCGACACCATGTCTCGCGGACCGGGCGGGACGGGATCTTTGCTGACGGTTCTGTGCTGGCTTCACTGAACACACAGATAAGCAAAAACAGCAGCCGATTCTGTGTTTGCGATCTTATTCAGAGCTTGTCCTGGTCTGCGATATTTATATGCAATATGCTACTGCACACTACGTGCAAAAAATATACTTCGTTAAGCAAAAGAACAAAACAAAAATGACCCACATTTATCGAAACCAATCGATGCGCATTCCGCATTTGGTTTCAGAGCATTAACGAGAATGTGAGCGACATAGTGCATCCCATTCCGTCCCTTTTCTGCCCGAGACCGACTATCTTACCTTGTGTCCGGTGAGGACGCGCGCACAGGAGCCCGTACTAACATCCCACACGCGCACGGACCGGTCGCTGCTGCCCGACGCGATGTAGTTCGAGTTGGGGTGGAACTCGACAACCTGCCGGTAGCGATCGGAGCGTGGGCACAGGTACATGGTACGGGTACATACCGGCACGTAACAACACTCAGGCGTGGTGTCGTTATCGAGGTCATACACTAACAAACCTCTCGGCGATTAGTTAAAGAATACACGGCTGCCGGCACCGGCTACCGCTCACAGGCTCCTCGCTTAATGCAAAACAACAGCTAGCGCATTTACAAAACAATCCTCGAGAAATTGCTTAACAATCGACATCGACGGATTGCAGCTTTTGAGACAAAGTGGTGCAGCCTGTCTGGCGGGCACTGTTCACGTCCTCCGCTGCACTCCTTCCGTGGCCAGTTCGCGGCAGCGGGACAGACGAGTTCGCGGTAGCGGGACAGACGAGTTCGCGGTAGCGGGACAGACGAGTTCGCGGCGGCAGCACAGACGAGTTCGCGGCAGCGGGACAGACGAGTTCGCGGTAGCGGGACAGACGAGTTCGCGGCAGCGGGACAGACGAGTTCGCGGCAGCGGGACAGACGAGTTCGCGGTAGCGGGACAGACGAGTTCGCGGTAGCGGGACAGACGAGTTCGCGGTAGCGGGACAGACGAGTTCGCGACAGCGGGACTGACGGTCGCTACTCAGTTCGCGGTAGCGGGACCGACGGTCGCTACTCAGTTCGCGGTAGCGGGACTGACGGTCGCTACTCACGTCCACGTCGGCGTAGTGGCCGGACATGACTCGCAGCGGCTGGTGGTGGTCGGTGGCCCAGAGGCGCGCCGTCCGGTCGTGGCCGCCCGAGCAGAAGTAGTGGCCGTGCGGCGAGAAGCGCACGTCCCACACGGGGAAGATGTGGCCCTTATAGCAGACCAGGCATGTCCAGGTCTGAAGGGACCATAGCCGGACTGCAGGGCAAGATTGGAATCTATCATACCGAGAAATGGTCGGCTAACACCCATTTGTGACCGAGCATATGAGGAGATATCACTTTTTGGTACGGATTGTAACGACTGTAACGATTGTAATTTCAAAATAGCTTTACAATAATTATTGATAGATTTGAGTTTAGGATGTGTTTTACCAGCTCCCAGAAGCACAATGCTCCCGGATCGATAGTTCCCGAGCAAGATTGCTAGAGAGCAAAGGTTCGAGCATAAAGTCATGTTCCCAAATGGGTCAACATGCATCGACAACTACTACGCTCCAGTAAATGCACAATGAACGCCCCTATGATAATGGACATGGATCGATTGTATAGTCAACACAAATGCCTGTCAAAATTTGGAAAACACCTGGCTTGCGGCACACGGAACGCAGGAGGGCGGCTTCTATAAAGCAAAATCCGTGAGGTCCTACCGAGATTTGAACTCGGATCGCTGGATTCAAAGTCCAGAGTGCTAACCATTACACCATAGGACCGGCACGCCAGATAAGCGCCAGAAGGGCAGTATACTGAGCATGCGCTATCGATCCACACGATAGACTAACCCGCTATAGCCGAATACAGCCGTCACAACTTCGCGGATTTGCAGAAAGACACGGAGTCGGGAAAGACATCACACCGGTGTAAGAGCCCAGGCGCGTCGCGTCCCGACACTACCGCCATCTATACAGCGCCAACAGAGCACCACGCCGAAACACCGTACCGGGCCGCGTCGTATGGAATGAACAGCTCCGAGCAAGAACCGGCCTTACTATTGATTTTACCACGCGTTCCCAATAGACAAGACGTTACTGGCTTACTGGCGTTACTGGCACAGGGACCATGGATCACCTCATCATCCATTCAACACAGGGATCATAGGTGGCGCTGATACCCAAGGGTGATAACTACCAAGGCACACAACATTATCACCCCCCAAGGGTGTCGTTTTCTATAGGCCTGGTAGGGCCAGGGCCCTACCAATAATGCCACATTTTAACATTAGGCCTATGGCGTTGCATGGTAAGAATGACCTTCAAATATATAAAGTTAGCATTGGGGCCCTACCAATCATCTTCAGGAAACGACGCCCCTGCACCCACCATCATCCCCCAGTACTAGGCAAAATGCATGCACGCATGCTATTTGCTTAGTGCTGAGCAGATTTGTGCCTGGATCCGATCCCTCCGCATAAAATGCATGAAGATCTGGGATCCTCCTGGATCCATCGGCGTAAATTGTAGATCCCACGGCATACAATATATCAGGATCTGCAGATGGATCTTTGTGGATCCCTCGGCTTATTGACTATTGTGTACCTGGATCTGGTGTCTTATGTGGATCCCGGGACACGGGACACAGATATCCGGATCTCAGCTGGATCCCGGGATCCAGGCACATGTCTGGGCCTACTATATTGCAAAATATTGATGCCAGGATGCTCTGACGTCACCCCGAGTCGTTTCTCCCTCGTGGGTAAACTTGATTAGTAAAGGAATCTTGGTATGTAGTCCAGACTTGTGCCTGGATCCCAACGTGGGATCTGGGATCCCAGTGGAACCCTGGGCATTAAATGCATGAAGATCTGGGATACTTATGGATCCCTCGGCGTAAATGGTAGATCCCACGGCATAACAGGATCTGGGATCTTTGTGGATCCCTCGGCTTATTGTGTACCTGTATCTTGTGTCCCATGTTTATCCCGGGCTACAGGACATATATATCCAGATATCAGATGGATCCCGGGATCCAGGCACATGTCTGGTGCTTGGTGCCCACGTTGTACCTTCAGGCATCAATAATGAAAAGTGTAAATTACAATCAATTCAACTATGAAGATCAACAGTTATTGAAGACCAATTATAAACACAGATCAAGATATGGACATCCGAATAGACACTGTCTAAACTCAGTCTATTAACTTAAGCTTAAACCTAAACCTGAAGTTTTCCCCCTCCCACTGGCTTATTCCCACGATGGCGGTAGAGTACCAGAAACAGTTAAACACCGACGGCCCGACCCCGCTCTCCACTCACTGGTGCCGTCCTCTGAGCAGGTGAGCGGCAGGGTGCGGTCCGGGGGAGAAGCTGAGTCCTTGGACCGGACCAGAGTGACCGGACCCCCTCTCTCTACTCACTGGTGCCGTCCTCTGAGCAGGTGAGCAGCAGGGTGCGGTCCGGGGAGAAGCTGAGTCCTTGGACCGGACCAGAGTGACCGGACCCCCTCTCTCTACTCACTGGTGCCGTCCTCTGAGCAGGTGAGCAGCAGGGTGCGGTCCGGGGAGAAGCTGAGCCCGTGGACCGGACCAGAGTGACCGGACCCCCTCTCTACTCACTGGTGCCGTCCTCTGAGCAGGTGAGCAGCAGGGTGCGGTCCGGGGAGAAGCTGAGTCCTTGGACCGGACCAGAGTGACCGGACCCCCCTCTCTCTACTCACTGGTGCCGTCCTCTGAGCAGGTGAGCAGCAGGGTGCGGTCCGGGGAGAAGCTGAGCCCGTGGACCGGACCAGAGTGACCGGACCCCCTCTCTACTCACTGGTGCCGTCCTCTGAGCAGGTGAGCAGCAGGGTGCGGTCCGGGGAGAAGCTGAGCCCGTGGACCGGACCAGAGTGACCGGACCCCTCTCTCTACTCACGGGTGCCGTCCTCTGAGCAGGTGAGCAGCAGGGTGCGGTCCGGGGAGAAGCTGAGTCCGTGGACCGGACCCCCCTCTCCACTCACTGGTGCCGTCCTCTGAGCAGCAGGGTGCGGTCCGGGGAGAAGCTGAGCCCGTGGACCGGACCAGAGTGACCGGACCCCCTCTCTACTCACTGGTGCCGTCCTCTGAGCAGGTGAGCAGCAGAGTGCGGTCCGGGGAGAAGCTGAGCCCGTGGACCGGACCAGAGTGACTGGACCCCCTCTCTACTCACTGGTGCCGTCCTCTGAGCAGGTGAGCAGCAGAGTGCGGTCCGGGGAGAAGCTGAGCCCGTGGACCGGACCAGAGTGGCCGGACAGGGTGCGGCTCTGCTCCGCTGATCGGTCGTCCATCATCCGCACCAGCACGTCGTCTGAGAATAGCAGGGGTGGAGACTGGAGAGGTCAACGCCACCCAGGGCGGAGGTCAAGGTGACACATGACGACCGATGTGGAAGTCAAGGTCAAGTCGTCTGCGGGACGGCCGAGATGCAGAGATCACACGACACACAGCTGAAACAACATCTCAAAGTCAGAGCTCAGCTTCAGCTCAGCAAAGTTTAAAGCAGACCTCAGAAGTGTTGACTTCCGACAACACCGAGTCCGTGATAAACTGGTCGGACCAGTATCGGGACACTGAAACGTCTCCCACAACCTGTACTGTTATGTGACGCCCCGGAGAAACAGAACACGTTATTCATCGGCCAGCGCAACCAAACGGACCACACTAGACAGACTGAGAGCGTCGGTAGGCGCAACCAGACTGACTTCATCTGGCCGAGAGCGTCGGACAGCCACGGAGACGTACCTGCGTCTTTGTCGATGTCGGCCAGCTCATCTGCCGACTTCATGGCTCTCAGTTTCTGTGGGATCAGACTCCAGACGCGCACTGTGCAGCTGCTGAAACCGACCGCCATCATACTGCTGTCTTCACACAGCGCCACGCAGGACACACTGCAGAACACGGGACACGGCGTCAACCACCACATCATACTGCTGTCTTCACACAGCGCCACGCAGGACACACTGCCGAACACGGGACACGGCGTCAACCGCCACATCATACTGCTGTCTTCACACAGCGCCACGCAGGACACACTGCCGAACACGGGACACGGCGTCAACCGCCACATCATACTGCTGTCTTCACACAGCGCCACGCAGGACACACTGCCGAACACGGGACACGGCGTCAACCGCCACATCATACTGCTGTCTTCACACAGCGCCACGCAGGACACACTGCAGAACACGGGACACGGCGTCAACCGCCACATCATACTGCTGTCTTCACACAGCGCCACGCAGGACACACTGCCGAACACGGGACACGGCGTCAACCGCCACATCATACTGCTGTCTTCACACAGCGCCACGCAGGACACACTGCCGAACACAGGACACGGCGTCAACCGCCACATCATACTGCTGTCTTCACACAGCGCCACGCAGGACACACTGCCGAACACGGGACACGGCGTCAACCGCCACATCATACTGCTGTGTTCACACAGCGCCACGCACGACACACTGCCGAACACGGGACACGGCGTCAACCGCCATCATACTGCTGTCTTCACACAGCGCCACGCAGGACACACTGCCGAACACGGGACACGGCGTCAACCGCCACATCATACTGCTGTCTTCACACAGCGCCACGCAGGACACACTGCCGAACACGGGACACGGCGTCAACCGCCATCATACTGCTGTCTTCACACAGCGCCACGCAGGACACACTGCCGAACACGGGACAGTGTCAACCGCCACATCATACTGCTGTCTTCACACAGCGCCACGCAGGACACACTGCCGAACACGGGACACGGCGTCAACCGCCACATCATACTGCTGTCTTCACACAGCGCCACGCACGACACACTGCCGAACACGGGACAGTGTCAACCGCCACATCATACTGCTGTCTTCACACAGCGCCACGCAGGACACACTGCCGAACACGGGACACGGCGTCAACCGCCACATCATACTGCTGTCTTCACACAGCGCCACGCAGGACACACTGCCGAACACGGGACACGGCGTCAACCGCCACATCATACTGCTGTCTTCACACAGCGCCACGCACGACACACTGCCGAACACGGGACACGGCGTCAACCGCCACATCATACTGCTGTCTTCACACAGCGCCACGCAGGACACACTGCCGAACACGGGACACGGCGTCAACCGCCACATCATACTGCTGTCTTCACACAGCGCCACGCAGGACACACTGCCGAACACGGGACACGGCGTCAACCGCCACATCATACTGCTGTCTTCACACAGCGCCACGCAGGACACACTGCCGAACACGGGACACGGCGTCAACCGCCATCATACTGCTGTCTTCACACAGCGCCACGCAGGACACACTGCCGAACACGGGACACGGCGTCAACCGCCACATCATACTGCTGTCTTCACACAGCGCCACGCAGGACACACTGCCGAAACACGGGACACGGCGTCAACCGCCACATCATACTGCTGTCTTCACACAGCGCCACGCAGGACACACTGCCGAACACGGGACACGGCGTCAACCGCCACATCATACTGCTGTCTTCACACAGCGCCACGCAGGACACACTGCCGAACACGGGACACGGCGTCAACCGCCACATCATACTGCTGTCTTCACACAGCGCCACGCACGACACACTGCCGAACACGGGACACGGCGTCAACCGCCACATCATACTGCTGTCTTCACACAGCGCCACGCAGGACACACTGCCGAACACGGGACACGGCGTCAACCGCCACATCATACTGCTGTCTTCACACAGCGCCACGCAGGACACACTGCCGAACACGGGACACGGCGTCACCGCCATCATACTGCTGTCTTCACACAGCGCCACGCAGGACACACTGCCGAACACGGGACACGGCGTCAACCGCCATCATACTGCTGTCTTCACACAGCGCCACGCAGGACACACTGCCGAACACGGGACACGGCGTCACCGCCACATCATACTGCTGTCTTCACACAGCGCCACGCAGGACACACTGCCGAACACGGGACACGGCGTCAACCGCCACATCATACTGCTGTCTTCACACAGCGCCACGCAGGACACACTGCCGAACACGGGACACGGCGTCAACCGCCACATACTGCTGTCTTCACACAGCGCCACGCAGGACACACTGCCGAACACGGGACACGGCGTCAACCGCCACATCATACTGCTGTCTTCACACAGCGCCACGCAGGACACACTGCCGAACACGGGGACACGGCGTCAACCGCCACATCATACTGCTGTCTTCACACAGCGCCACGCAGGACACACTGCCGAACACGGGACACGGCGTCAACCGCCATCATACTGCTGTCTTCACACAGCGCCACGCAGGACACACTGCGAACACGGGGCAGTGGTCAACCGCCACATCATACTGCTGTCTTCACACAGCGCCACGCAGGACACACTACCGAACACGGGACACGGCGTCAACCGCCATCATACTGCTGTCTTCAACACAGCGCCACGCAGGACACACTACCGAACACGGGACACGGCGTCAACCGCCACATCATACTGCTGTCTTCACAAAGCGCCACGCAGGACACACTGCCGAACACGGGACACGGCGTCAACCGCCATCATACTGCTGTCTTCACACAGCGCCAGGCAGGACACACTGCCGAACACGGGACACGGCGTCAACCGCCACATCATACTGCTGTCTTCACACAGCGCCACGCAGGACACACTGCCGAACACGGGACACGGCGTCAACCGCCATCATACTGCTGTCTTCACACAGCGCCACGCACGACACACTGCCGAACACGGGACACGGCGTCAACCGCCACATCATACTGCTGTCTTCACACAGCGCCACGCAGGACACACTGCCGAACACGGGACACGGCGTCAACCGCCACATCATACTGCTGTCTTCACACAGCGCCACGCACGACACACTGCCGAACACGGGACACGGCGTCAACCGCCACATCATACTGCTGTCTTCACACAGCGCCACGCAGGACACACTGCCGAACACGGGACACGGCGTCAACCGCCACATCATACTGCTGTCTTCACACAGCGCCACGCAGGACACACTGCCGAACACGGGACACGGCGTCAACCGCCACATCATACTGCTGTCTTCACACAGCGCCACGCAGGACACACTGCCGAACACGGGACACGGCGTCAACCGCCACATCATACTGCTGTCTTCACACAGCGCCACGCACGACACACTGCCGAACACGGGACACGGCGTCAACCGCCACATCATACTGCTGTCTTCACACAGCGCCACGCAGGACACACTGCCGAACACGGGACACGGCGTCAACCGCCACATCATACTGCTGTCTTCACACAGCGCCACGCAGGACACACTGCCGAACACGGGACACGGCGTCAACCGCCATCATACTGCTGTCTTCACACAGCGCCACGCAGGACACACTGCCGAACACGGGACACGGCGTCAACCGCCACATCATACTGCTGTCTTCACACAGCGCCACGCAGGACACACTGCCGAACACGGGACACGGCGTCAACCGCCACATCATACTGCTGTCTTCACACAGCGCCACGCAGGACACACTGCCGAACACGGGACACGGCGTCAACCGCCACATCATACTGCTGTCTTCACACAGCGCCACGCACGACACACTGCCGAACACGGGACACGGCGTCAACCGCCACATCATACTGCTGTCTTCACACAGCACCACGCAGGACACACTGCCGAACACGGGACACGGCGTCAACCGCCATCATACTGCTGTCTTCACACAGCGCCACGCAGGACACACTGCCGAACACGGGACACGGCGTCAACCGCCACATCATACTGCTGTCTTCACACAGCGCCACGCAGGACACACTGCCGAACACGGGACACGGCGTCAACCACCACATCATACTGCTGTCTTCACACAGCGCCACGCAGGACACACTGCCGAACACGGGACACGGCGTCAACCGCCACATCATACTGCTGTCTTCACACAGCGCCACGCAGGACACACTGCCGAACACGGGACAGCGTCAACCGCCATCATACTGCTGTCTTCACACAGCGCCACGCAGGACACACTGCCGAACACGGGACACGGCGTCAACCGCCACATCATACTGCTGTCTTCACACAGCGCCACGCACGACACACTGCCGAACACGGGACACGGCGTCAACCGCCACATCATACTGCTGTCTTCACACAGCGCCACGCACGACACACTGCCGAACACGGGACACGGCGTCAACCGCCACATCATACTGCTGTCTTCACACAGCGCCACGCAGGACACACTGCCGAACACGGGACACGGCGTCAACCGCCACATCATACTGCTGTCTTCACACAGCGCCACGCAGGACACACTGCCGAACACGGGACACGGCGTCAACCGCCACATCATACTGCTGTCTTCACACAGCGCCACGCAGGACACACTGCCGAACACGGGACACGGCGTCAACCGCCACATCATACTGCTGTCTTCACACAGCGCCACGCAGGACACACTGCCGAACACGGGACACGGCGTCAACCGCCACATCATACTGCTGTCTTCACACAGCGCCACGCAGGACACACTGCCGAACACGGGACACGGCGTCAACCGCCATCATACTGCTGTCTTCACACAGCGCCACGCAGGACACACTGCCGAACACGGGACACGGCGTCAACCGCCACATCATACTGCTGTCTTCACACAGCGCCACGCAGGACACACTGCCGAACACGGGACACGGCGTCAACCGCCATCATACTGCTGTCTTCACACAGCGCCACGCAGGACACACTGCCGAACACGGGACACGGCGTCAACCGCCACATCATACTGCTGTCTTCACACAGCGCCACGCAGGACACACTGCCGAACACGGGACACGGCGTCAACCGCCATCATACTGCTGTCTTCACACAGCGCCACGCAGGACACACTGCCGAACACGGGACACGGCGTCAACCGCCACATTATACTGCTGTCTTCACACAGCGCCACGCAGGACACACTGCCGAACACGGGACACGGCGTCAACCGCCATCATACTGCTGTGTTCACACAGCGCCACGCAGGACACACTGCCGAACACGGGACACGGCGTCAACCGCCATCATACTGCTGTCTTCACACAGCGCCACGCAGGACACACTGCCGAACACGGGACACGGCGTCAACCACCACATCATACTGCTGTCTTCACACAGCGCCACGCAGGACACACTGCCGAACACGGGACACGGCGTCAACCGCCACATCATACTGCTGTCTTCACACAGCGCCACGCACGACACACTGCCGAACACGGGACACGGCGTCAACCGCCACATCATACTGCTGTCTTCACACAGCGCCACGCAGGACACACTGCCGAACACGGGACACGGCGTCAACCGCCACATCATACTGCTGTCTTCACACAGCACCACGCAGGACACACTGCCGAACACGGGACAGTGTCAACCGCCACATCATACTGCTGTCTTCACACAGCGCCACGCAGGACACACTGCCGAACACGGGACACGGCGTCAACCGCCACATCATACTGCTGTCTTCACACAGCGCCACGCACGACACACTGCCGAACACGGGACACGGCGTCAACCGCCACATCATACTGCCGTCTTCACACAGCGCCACGCAGGACACACTGCCGAACACGGGACACGGCGTCAACCGCCACATCATACTGCTGTCTTCACACAGCGCCACGCAGGACACACTGCCGAACACGGGACACGGCGTCAACCGCCACATCATACTGCTGTCTTCACACAGCGCCACGCAGGACACACTGCCGAACACGGGACACGGCGTCAACCGCCATCATACTGCTGTCTTCACACAGCGCCACGCAGGACACACTGCCGAACACGGGACACGGCGTCAACCGCCATCATACTGCTGTCTTCACACAGCGCCACGCAGGACACACTGCCGAACACGGGACACGGCGTCAACCGCCACATCATACTGCTGTCTTCACACAGCGCCACGCAGGACACACTGCCGAACACGGGACACGGCGTCAACCGCCACATCATACTGCTGTCTTCACACAGCGCCACGCAGGACACACTGCCGAACACGGGACACGGCGTCAACCGCCATCATACTGCTGTCTTCACACAGCGCCACGCAGGACACACTGCCGAACACGGGACACGGCGTCAACCGCCATCATACTGCTGTCTTCACACAGCGCCACGCAGGACACACTGCCGAACACGGGACACGGCGTCAACCGCCACATCATACTGCTGTCTTCACACAGCGCCACGCAGGACACACTGCCGAACACGGGACACGGCGTCAACCGCCACATCATACTGCTGTCTTCACACAGCGCCACGCAGGACACACTGCCGAACACGGGACACGGCGTCAACCGCCATCATACTGCTGTCTTCACACAGCGCCACGCAGGACACACTGCCGAACACGGGACACGGCGTCAACCGCCATCATACTGCTGTCTTCACACAGCGCCACGCAGGACACACTGCCGAACACGGGACACGGCGTCAACCGCCACATCATACTGCTGTCTTCACACAGCGCCACTCAGGACACACTGCCGAACACGGGACACGGCGTCAACCGCCATCATACTGCTGTCTTCACACAGCGCCACGCAGGACACACTGCCGAACACGGGACACGGCGTCAACCGCCACATCATACTGCTGTCTTCACACAGCGCCACGCAGGACACACTGCCGAACACGGGACACGGCGTCAACCGCCACATCATACTGCTGTCTTCACACAGCGCCACGCAGGACACACTGCCGAACACGGGACACGGCGTCAACCACCACATCATACTGCTGTCTTCACACAGCGCCACGCAGGACACACTGCCGAACACGGGACACGGCGTCAACCGCCACATCATACTGCTGTCTTCACACAGCGCCACGCAGGACACACTGCCGAACACGGGACACGGCGTCAACCGCCATCATACTGCTGTCTTCACACAGCGCCACGCACGACACACTGCCGAACACGGGACACGGCGTCAACCGCCACATCATACTGCTGTCTTCACACAGCGTCACGCACGACACACTGCCGAACACGGGACACGGCGTCAACCGCCACATCATACTGCTGTCTTCACACAGCGCCACGCAGGACACACTGCCGAACACGGGACACGGCGTCAACCACCACATCATACTGCTGTCTTCACACAGCGCCACGCAGGACACACTGCCGAACACGGGACACGGCGTCAACCGCCACATCATACTGCTGTCTTCACACAGCGCCACGCAGGACACACTGCCGAACACGGGACACGGCGTCAACCGCCATCATACTGCTGTCTTCACACAGCGCCACGCACGACACACTGCCGAACACGGGACACGGCGTCAACCGCCACATCATACTGCTGTCTTCACACAGCGTCACGCACGACACACTGCCGAACACGGGACACGGCGTCAACCGCCACATCATACTGCTGTCTTCACACAGCGCCACGCAGGACACACTGCCGAACACGGGACAGTGTCAACCGCCACATCATACTGCTGTCTTCACACAGCGCCACGCAGGACACACTGCCGAACACGGGACACGGCGTCAACCGCCACATCATACTGCTGTCTTCACACAGCGCCACGCAGGACACACTGCCGAACACGGGACACGGCGTCAACCGCCACATCATACTGCTGTCTTCACACAGCGCCACGCAGGACACACTGCCGAACACGGGACACGGCGTCAACCGCCACATCATACTGCTGTCTTCACACAGCGCCACGCAGGACACACTGCCGAACACGGGACACGGCGTCAACCGCCATCATACTGCTGTCTTCACACAGCGCCACGCAGGACACACTGCCGAACACGGGACACGGCGTCAACCACCACATCATACTGCTGTCTTCACACAGCGCCACGCAGGACACACTGCCGAACACGGGACACGGCGTCAACCACCACATCATACTGCTGTCTTCACACAGCGCCACGCAGGACACACTGCCGAACACGGGACACGGCGTCAACCGCCACATCATACTGCTGTCTTCACACAGCGCCACGCAGGACACACTGCCGAACACGGGACACGGCGTCAACCGCCACATCATACTGCTGTCTTCACACAGCGCCACGCAGGACACACTGCCGAACACGGGACACGGCGTCAACCGCCACATCATACTGCTGTGTTCACACAGCGCCACGCAGGACACACTGCCGAACACGGGACACGGCGTCAACCGCCACATCATACTGCTGTCTTCACACAGCGCCACGCAGGACACACTGCCGAACACGGGACACGGCGTCAACCGCCACATCATACTGCTGTGTTCACACAGCGCCACGCAGGACACACTGCCGAACACGGGACAGTGTCAACCGCCATCATACTGCTGTCTTCACACAGCGCCACGCAGGACACACTGCCGAACACGGGACACGGCGTCAACCGCCACATCATACTGCTGTCTTCACACAGCGCCACGCAGGACACACTGCCGAACACGGGACACGGCGTCAACCGTCACATCATACTGCTGTCTTCACACAGCGCCACGCACGACACACTGCCGAACACGGGACACGGCGTCAACCGTCACATCATACTGCTGTCTTCACACAGCGCCACGCACGACACACTGCCGAACACGGGACACGGCGTCAACCGCCACATCATACTGCTGTCTTCACACAGCGCCACGCAGGACACACTGCCGAACACGGGACACGGCGTCAACCGCCACATCATACTGCTGTCTTCACACAGCGCCACGCAGGACACACTGCCGAACACGGGACACGGCGTCAACCGCCACATCATACTGCTGTCTTCACACAGCGCCACGCAGGACACACTGCCGAACACGGGACACGGCGTCAACCGCCACATCATACTGCTGTCTTCACACAGCGCCACGCAGGACACACTGCCGAACACGGGACACGGCGTCAACCGCCACATCATACTGCTGTGTTCACACAGCGCCACGCAGGACACACTGCCGAGCACGGGACACGGCGTCAACCGCCACATCATACTGCTGTGTTCACACAGCGCCACGCAGGACACACTGCCGAACACGGGACGCGCCAACCGCCAGAGGCTGGTCACGTAGATGGGCGAAATAGATGATATTCTCGGATGCAACTGAAAATATCGTCACGACATACTCAACATGTGAACGCTGTAAGCTGTATTTTGTTTTTAAATATGGACGTCAATCGTTCAAACCATACGCCAGTCACCCTTCTTCGCGCTTCTCAAACATTGTTCAACGAAGTGTCAAAGGGCGCTGTCACATCTCAAAATAGCGGGCCTTACTTGTCGGCGGCGTTAAGGAATGTGTAGAAACAAATGGAGGGCAGATTGTCCGGTCCCAGGTTGACGCGCTTCATGGCCTCCCGCAGGCTCTTGCCCTTCTCCTTCTTGTCAATGTCACGGCTGGAGAGACACGAGAGACATCTCTCAGACGAGAGACGAGAGACGGGGTATGACGAGAGACGAGAAACGGGGTATGACGAGAGACGGGGTATGACGAGCAAGCTCAAGTAAAACACCCACGGAATGGACAAAAGTAAGACGCATGCAAATACCTTAAAACTCGTGATGATGATGATGATTAGGGTTTTAGGGCCCACCGACCACCTGCGGTCACTTGACGCACTCGCATTTCAATTACTTTAACTCGAACAAATATTCACTGGTTCTTTACAGCGCAAGCCCAGGTCAACGGGGGAAAACAAATATACATAAACACACCCCACGTCCAGGATCAGATCGGTACCCCCCCCCCCCCCCCCCCCTGTAACTTCTCCGCTCAAAGCCCCATTCCCGGGTCATCACAGCTACTCACAGATCCGGCACTGGGATGCGTGTGCTACTGGGCGCGTTTGGGTCGTTCTTGCTCTTCTTGGAGACGAGCGCGTCCTTCTTTGACTTCTTCTTCTTGGGCTTGTCGTCGCTCTCCGCCTCGTCATCCTCCTCCACCGGCACCGTCAGCTGGATGTCAGGCTCCTTCAGCAGACCGAACAGCATCTTCGACTTGTTCACTGATGACGAGCAGAGAGACGGATGGCAGAGTCAGGTACAGCTTCGGCAGTTGCGGAGGAGGCGGTAGATAAGGCCATGGACCCGTGGCATTCCCAGATGTGAACAAACGCCACGCCCCGTCGCCCTTGTGGTACGAAGAAACAACATTCACGACGCTACCAGTGTCCCATTCTCGGGAGATGTGACGACTGTTATCATAATGTGAATATAATATTACCAGCTTAATCCGCGCACTGCAGGGGGGTTTGCGCCGAACACGAACTGCAGGGGGGTGATTTCCGACCCCCCCCCCCGTGAGATCTCGAAAACTACGCTACGTAGCGACAAACGGAAAACAGTGTGTGATAGCTTGATACAAGTTCTATCGAAAGTATTTCAGTATTTTGTATATCAGGTCAAAATTAAGGTCACCAGAGGTCATCGAAGATCAAATTTTCCAGTTTTGTTTTCCTGTTTTAGGACTTAACTCCAGAAATTCCCATATATCTCGGAAACTATGCTAGCTAGAAACAAACGGAAACAAAACCATCGCCAGCCATTGCAATTTTCAATCAACAATATGTCCTCAAATTTGAACACTGGTCAATATTTGAGGCTCCAGAGGTAAAAAAATCATTTTGTTTTGCCAAACCGTTTTTCGCTAATAACTTTTTACCTAATACAGATCACGACAAAACTGTTTACGCCATTGTGTCTGCCTTGTCAAGGCGCTTCGAATGATATACATGGTGACCGTGTTAGGTCAACTTCAAAATTTGACTTCAGGTCACGCAACCTTGACCTGAGGTCAAGCTCCAAGTAGGTCATGTTGCATATAGGGAGACGTGTCTCGACGAGACAAACACATTTATGTCGGTTTTACTTCTCTATCTTCATTATGTCGCGAGTTATTCACAAACAAGTGATAGTGACCTCGGATGACCTCAAATGACCCAATAGGGGTCACTGAACAAAACTTACACTTGGATCATCAATCATATCCTATAATAACATGATACAGAAGTAATTGGACAAATATCATGCATATCTTTGAAATAGGAAGCATTTAAATATTTCCCCATTGACTTATTATGGAGAGGTCACGAAATTGACCTGACCTTAGGTCACCGATATCAAAATTCCGAGATCAAATAATTATAAGTACTTATGCCCTCATGACACCCTGTCAGTTTCAAACTGATCGGTGAGAAATTCTGGCTTTGGCACAACTGCAAACGTTTTTGGAGGTGGGGTCACTTGACCTGATCTGGTGACCTGACCTGAGATGACCCGAGGTCAATTTTTTGCAAAGTGTGCGCAATTGATGTCCTAACAGGTGTGCCAAAACTCGGCGGCGCTGCGTGCCGCCGTTTTTTTTCGCTATCTGCGAAAAACCTGAGGGGAGGGAGGGGGGGGGGGGCGGAAATCAACCCCCCTGCAGTGCGCGGGTTAATGAGGAATAAAACAGCGAGCAGCAAAACACCTCCGTTTTCCTGGCATGACAAATGGACTTCTAGCTAGCAATCCAAATAGAACGATCTCCCACATTTCACCAGAAAAGTGCCCGTCTGGATATGCGTGGGTGAGGGGGAGGAAGGGAGGGGAGAGCCTGACTCACCCTGTCTGGAGAGCCTGACTAACCCCGTCTGCCGGGGTCGCCCTCCAGCGCGCCCGCCGTGTGCGAAGGGAGGGGAGAGCCTGACTAACCCTGTCTGCCGGGGTCGCCCTCCAGCGCGCCCGCCGTGTGCGAAGGGAGAGGAGAGTCTGACTAACTCTGTCTGGAGAGCCTGACTAACCCTGTCTGCCGGGGTCGCCCTCCAGCGCGCCCGCTGTGTGCGAAAGGAGGGGAGAGCCTGACTAACCCTGTCTGCCGGGGTCGCCCTCCAGCGCGCCCGCCGTGTGTGAAGGGAGAGGAGAGCCTGACTCACCCTGTCTGGAGAGCCTGACTAACCCTGTCTGCCGGGGTCGCCCTCCAGCACGCCCGCTGTGTGCGAAGGGAGGGGAGAGCCTGACTAACCCTGTCTGCCGGGGTCGCCCTCCAGCGCGCCCGCCGTGTGCTGGATCAGCTGCTTCCCGCGCGGCACGCCCTCGAACACGTCCATCAGCAGATGGTCCTGCACCAGGCCCATCAGCAGGCTGTGCTGTTTCTCCGAGAGGTGCCGCTTCAGCATCACGTAGCTGTCCCGGCACATCCGGACCGTGTACGAGTTAGACCTGTGGGGAGAGCAAGCGCGGGAGTTCACGGCCAACTTCGGTACCTAATATACCCTGGTGATAGTTCCCATCACATTTGTTCCCTAATATACCCTGGTGATAGTTACCATCACATTTGTTCCCTAATATACCCTGGTGATAGTTACCATCACATTTGTTCCCTAATATACCCTGGTGATAGTTCCCATCACATTTGTTCCCTAATATACCCTGGTGATAGTTACCATCACATTTGTTCCCTAATATACCCTGGTGATAGTTCCCATCACATTTGTTCCCTAATATACCCTGGTGATAGTTACCATCACATTTGTTCCCTAATATACCCTGGTGATAGTTACCATCACATTTGTTCCCTAATATACCCTGGTGATAGTTACCATCACATTTGTTCCCTAATATACCCTGGTGATAGTTACCATCACATTTGTTCATCTAGCAGCACGTTTACGACTCATTCCACCACTCACTATTCACAGAAATGCAATACGTCCAAAAACTGCCGTTATAACACGAAATATCCTGTGCAAGATCGAGACAAACGGCAGCAAAGCAGCAAATGAAGCATGACGAGTTGCGGAATCTCGACACCACCGATACATATCCATACACGTGTCTGATGTCAGCTGAACGGACCACTCATGCAGACCCTTCCACACCAAAAATGTGTGGAATCGCAGCATAAGGCATAAGACCCATACGGCTCGCCAGAAAAGCCTCGAGTGGTCAACACAGGGTGCTAGGATTGTCTTGGAGCTAGGATGCGGAGTGGGTAAATTATGTATAAAAATAAGCATAAAGAGTGGAAAATTCAACCAAAAAACATGTCATCGGCTTTATGAATACCCAATTACCCGCTCACCATAAATAGTTATTACCTTTGTCAATTATTACCCGTCTTTCCCTCCACAGGCTGCCCCTATCAATACATCAATAAATCGGTATCAGGGTTCCAATTATCCAATACATTTTAAAATAAGAAATGGAAAATTCACAGGAAAACTCGGGAAAAGGGGTGGAAAAACAATATCCATAGGGTGTCATTTTCCACCCAAATTTCCAATGCTATGACACTGGTCCTATGTCCAGCCGTGAGGGCGGTACCTCTCCTGCCTCCAGACGTGAGGGCGGTACCTCTCCTGCCTCCAGACGCGAGGTCCGGTACCTCTCCTGTCTCCAGACGCGAGGTCCGGTACCTCTCCTGCCTCCAGACGCGAGGTCCGGTACCTCTCCTGCCTCCAGACGCGAGGTCCGGTACCTCTCCTGTCTCCAGACGTGAGGCCCGGTACCTGTCCTGTCTCCAGACGTGAGGCCCGGTACCTCTCCTGCCTCCAGACGCGAGGTCCGGTACCTGTCCTGTCTCCAGACGTGAGGCCCGGTACCTCTCCTGCCTCCAGACACGAGGTCCGGTACCTGTCCTGCCTCCAGACGCGAGGTCCGGTACCTCTCCTGTCTCCAGACGCGAGGCCCGGTACCTCTCCTGCCTCCAGACACGAGGTCCGGTACCTCTCCTGCCTCCAGACGCGAGGTCCGGTACCTCTCCTGCCTCCAGACACGAGGTCCGGTACCTCTCCTGTCTCTAGACGTGAACCCCGGTACCTCTCCTGCCTCCAGACGTTAACCCCGGTACCTGTCCTGTCTCCAGACGTGAACCCCGGTACCTGTCCTGCCTCCAGACGTGAACCCCGGTACCTGTCCTGCCTCCAGACGTGAACCCCGGTACCTCTCCTGCCTCCAGACGTGAACCCCGGTACCTGTCCTGTCTCCAGACGTGAACCCCGGTACCTCTCCTGCCTCCAGACGTGAACCCCGGTACCTGTCCTGTCTCCAGACGTGAACCCCGGTACCTGTCCTGTCTCCAGACGTGAACCCCGGTACCTGTCCTGCCTCCAGACGTGAACCCCGGTACCTCTCCTGCCTCCAGACGTGAACCCCGGTACCTGTCCTGTCTCCAGACGTGAACCCCGGTACCTGTCCTGCCTCCAGACGTGAACCCCGGTACCTGTCCTGTCTTAAGACGCGAGGTACGGTACCTGTCCTGTCTCCAGACGTGAACCCCGGTACCTCTCCTGCCTCCAGACGCGAGGTCCGGTACCTGTCCTGTCTCCAGACGTGAACCCCGGTACCTGTCCTGCCTTCAGACGCGAGGCCCGGTACCTCTCCTGCCTCCAGACGCGAGGCCCGGTACCTCTCCTGTCTCCAGACGTGAGGTCCGGTACCTGTCCTGTCTTAAGACGCGAGGTCCGGTACCTGTCCTGTCTCCAGACGTGAACCCCGGTACCTGTCCTGTCTTAAGACGCGAGGTACGGTACCTGTCCTGCCTCCAGACGCGAGGTCCGGTACCTGTCCTGCCTCCAGACGCGAGGTCCGGTACCTGTCCTGTCTCCAGACGTGAACCCCGGTACCTGTCCTGTCTTAAGACGCGAGGTACGGTACCTGTCCTGTCTCCAGACGTGAACCCCGGTGCCTGTCCTGTCTCCAGACGTGAGGCCCGGTACCTGTCCTGTCTCCAGACGTGAACCCCGGTACCTCTCCTGCCTCCAGACGCGAGGTCCGGCACCTGTCCTGTCTCCAGACGTGAACCCCGGTACCCCTCCTGCCTCCAGACGCGAGGTCCGGTACCTGTCCTGTCTCCAGACGTGAACCCCGGTACCTGTCCTGTCTTAAGACGCGAGGTACGGTACCTGTCCTGCCTCCAGACGCGAGGTCCGGTACCTGTCCTGTCTCCAGACGTGAACCCCGGTACCTGTCCTGTCTTAAGACGCGAGGTACGGTACCTGTCCTGTCTCCAGACGTGAACCCCGGTACCTGTCCTGTCTCCAGACGTGAGGCCCGGTACCTGTCCTGTCTCCAGACGTGAACCCCGGTACCTCTCCTGCCTCCAGACGCGAGGTCCGGTACCTGTCCTGTCTCCAGACGTGAACCCCGGTACCTCTCCTGCCTCCAGACGCGAGGTCCGGTACCTGTCCTGTCTCCAGACGTGAACCCCGGTACCTGTCCTGTCTTAAGACGCGAGGTACGGTACCTGTCCTGTCTCCAGACGTGAACCCCGGTACCTGCCCTGTCTCTAGACGTGAGGCCCGGTACCTGTCCTGTCTTAAGACGCGAGGCCCGGTACCTGTCCTGTCTCCAGACGTGAGGCCCGGTACCTGTCCTGTCTTAAGACGTGAGGTCCGGTACCTGTCCTGTCTTAAGACGTGAGGTCCGGTACCTGTCCTGTCTCCAGACGTGAGGCCCGGTACCTGTCCTGTCTTAAGACATGAGGTCCGGTACCTGTCCTGTCTTAAGACGTGAGGTCCGGTACCTGTCCTGTCTTAAGACGTGAGGCCCGGTACCTGTCCTGTCTCCAGACGTGAGGTCCGGTACCTGTCCTGTCTCTAGACGTGAAGTCCGGTACCTGTCCTGTCTCCAGACGTGAGGTCCGGTACCTGTCCTGTCTCCAGACGTGAGGCCCGGTACCTGTCCTGTCTCCAGACGTGAGGCCCGGTACCTGTCCTGTCTCCAGACGTGAGGCCCGGTACCTGTCCTGTCTTAAGACGTGAGGTCCGGTACCTGTCCTGTCTCCAAACGTGAGGTCCGGTACCTGTCCTGTCTTAAGACGTGAGGTCCGGTACCTGTACTGTCTTAAGACGTGAGGCCCGGTACCTGTCCTGTCTCCAGACGTGAGGCCCGGTACCTGTCCTGTCTCTAGACGTGAGGTCCGGTACCTGTCCTGTCTCCAGACGTGAGGCCCGGTACCTGTCCTGTCTCCAGACGTGAGGCCCGGTACCTGTCCTGTCTCCAGACGTGAGGTCCGGTACCTCTCCTGTCTCTAGACGTGAGGTCCGGTACCTGTCCTGTCTCCAGACGTGAGGTCCGGTACCTGTCCTGTCTTAAGACGTGAGGCCCGGTACCTGTCCTGTCTCCAGACGTGAACCCCGGTACCTGTCCTGTCTCCAGACGTGAGGTCCGGTACCTGTCCTGTCTTAAGACGTGAGGCCCGGTACCTGTCCTGTCTCCAGACGTGAGGCCCGGTACCTGTCCTGTCTCCAGACGTGAGGCCCGGTACCTGTCCTGTCTCTAGACGTGAGGCCCGGTACCTGTCCTGTCTCTAGACGTGAGGCCCGGTACCTGTCCTGTCTTAAGACGTGAGGTTCGGTACGGTACCTGTCCTGTCTCCAGACGTGAGGCCCGGTACCTGTCCTGTCTTAAGACGTGAGGTTCGGTACCTGTCCTGTCTTAAGACGCGAGGTACGGTACCTGTCCTGTCTTAAGACGCGAGGTCCGGTACCTGTCTTGTCTCTAGACGTGAGGGCCGGTACCTCTCCTGTCTCTAGACGTGAGGTCCGGTACCTGTCCTGTCTCCAGACGTGAGGCCCGGTACCTGTCCTGTCTCCAGACGTGAACCCCGGTACCTGTCCTGTCTCCAGACGTGAGGCCCGGTACCTGTCCTGTCTCCAGACGTGAGGCCCGGTACCTGTCCTGTCTCTAGACGTGAGGTCCGGTACCTGTCCTGTCTCCAGACGTGAACCCCGGTACCTGTCCTGTCTCCAGACGTGAGGCCCGGTACCTGTCCTGTCTCCAGACGTGAACCCCGGTACCTGTCCTGTCTCCAGACGTGAGGTCCGGTACCTGTCCTGTCTCCAGACGTGAACCCCGGTACCTGTCCTGTCTTAAGACGTGAGGTCCGGTACCTCTCCTGTCTCTAGACGTGAGGTCCGGCACCTGTCCTGTCTCCAGACGTGAGGCCCGGTACCTATCCTGTCTCTAGACGTGAGGGCCGGTACCTGTCCTGTCTTAAGACGCGAGGTCCGGTACCTGTCCTGTCTTAAGACGCGAGGTCCGGTACCTGTCCTGTCTTAAGACGTGAGGCCCGGTACCTCTCCTGTCTCCAGACGTGAGGCCCGGTACCTGTCCTGTCTCCAGACGTGAACCCCGGTACCTGCCCTGTCTTAAGACGTGAGGTCCGGTACCTGTCCTGTCTCCAGACGTGAGGTCCGGCACCTCTCCTGTCTCCAGACGTGAGGCCCGGTACCTCTCCTGCCTCCAGACGCGAGGTCCGGTACCTGTCCTGTCTCCAGACGCGAGGCCCGGTACCTGTCCTGTCTCTAGACGCGAGGCCCGGTACCTGTCCTGTCTCTAGACGCGAGGTTCGGTACCTGTCCTGTCTCCAGACGTGAGGCCCGGTACCTGTCCTGTCTCCAGACGCGAGGTCCGGTACCTGTCCTGTCTCCAGACGCGAGGTCCGGTACCTGTCCTGTCTCCAGACGTGAGGCCCGGTACCTGTCCTGTCTTAAGACGTGAGGTACGGTACCTGTCCTGTATCCAGACGTGAACCCCGGTACCTGTCCTGTCTTAAGACGTGAGGTCCGGTACCTGTCCTGTCTTAAGACGTGAGGTCCGGTACCTGTCCTGTCTCTAGACGCGAGGTCCGGTACCTGTCCTGTCTCCAGACGTGAGGCCCGGTACCTGTCCTGTCTTAAGACGTGAGGTCCGGTACCTCTCCTGTCTCTAGACGTGAGGTCCGGTACCTGTCCTGTCTCCAGACGTGAGGCCCGGTACCTGTCCTGTCTTAAGACGTGAGGTACGATACCTGTCCTGTATCCAGACGTGAACCCCGGTACCTGTCCTGTCTTAAGACGTGAGGGTCCGGTACCTGTCCTGTCTTAAGACGTGAGGTCCGGTACGGTACCTGTCCTGTCTTAAGACGCGAGGTCCGGTACCTGTCCTGTCTTAAGACGCGAGGTCCGGTACCTGTCCTGTCTTAAGACGTGAGGTACGATACCTGTCCTGTATCCAGACGTGAACCCCGGTACCTGTCCTGTCTTAAGACGTGAGGGTCCGGTACCTGTCCTGTCTTAAGACGTGAGGTCCGGTACGGTACCTGTCCTGTCTCTAGACGTGAGGTCCGGTACCTGTCCTGTCTCCAGACGTGAGGCCCGGTACCTGTCCTGTCTCTAGACGTGAGGCCCGATACCTGTCCTGTCTCTAGACGTGAGGTCCGGTACCTGTCCTGTCTTAAGACGTGAGGACCGGTACCTGTCCTGTCTCCAGACGTGAGGCCCGGTACCTGTCCTGTCTTAAGACGTGAGGTTCGGTACGGTACCTGTCCTGTCTTAAGACGCGAGGTCCGGTACCTGTACTGTCTTAAGACGTGAGGCCCGGTACCTGTCCTGTCTCTAGACGTGAGGTCCGGTACCTGTCCTGTCTCTAGACGTGAACCCCGGTACCTGTCCTGTCTTAAGACGTGAGGTCCGGTACCTGTCCTGTCTCTAGACGTGAGGCCCGGTACCTGTCCTGTCTTAAGACGTGAGGTTCGGTACGGTACCTGTCTTAAGACGCGAGGTACGGTACCTGTCCTGTCTCTAGACGTGAGGTCCGGTACCTCTCCTGTCTCTAGACGTGAGGTCCGGTACCTGTCCTGTCTTAAGATGTGAGGCCCGGTACCTCTCATGTCTTAAGACGTGAGGTCCGGTACCTCTCCTGTCTCTAGACGTGAGGTCCAGTACCTGTCCTGTCTCCAGACGTGAGGTCCGGTACCTGTCCTGTCTTAAGACGCGAGGTCCGGTACCTGTCCTGTCTTAAGACGCGAGGTCCGGTACCTGTCCTGTCTTAAGACGCGAGGTCCGGTACCTGTCCTGTCTTAAGACGTGAGGCCCGGTACCTGTCCTGTCTCCAGACGCGAGGTCCGGTACCTGTCCTGTCTTAAGACGTGAGGTCCGGTACCTGTCCTGTCTTAAGACGTGAGGCCCGGTACCTGTCCTGTCTCCAGACGTGAGGCCCGGTACCTGTCCTGTCTCCAGACGCGAGGCCCGGTACCTGTCCTGTCTTAAGACGTGAGGCCCGGTACCTGTCCTGTCTCTAGACGTGAGGGCCGGTACCTGTCCTGTCTTAAGACGCGAGGTCCGGTACCTGTCTTGTCTCTAGACGTGAGGGCCGGTACCTCTCCTGTCTCTAGACGTGAGGTCCGGTACCTGTCCTGTCTCCAGACGTGAGGCCCGGTACCTGTCCTGTCTCTAGACGTGAGGCCCGGTACCTGTCCTGTCTTAAGACGTGAGGTACGATACCTGTCCTGTCTCCAGACGTGAGGCCCGGTACCTGTCCTGTCTTAAGACGTGAGGTTCGGTACGGTACCTGTCCTGTCTCCAGACGTGAGGCCCGGTACCTGCCCTGTCTTAAGACGTGAGGTTCGGTACCTGTCCTGTCTCCAGACGTGAACCCCGGTACCTGTCCTGTCTTAAGACGCGAGGCCCGGTACCTGTCCTGTCTCTAGACGTGAGGCCCGGTACCTGTCCTGTCTCCAGACGTGAGGCCCGGTACCTGTCCTGTCTCTAGACGTGAACCCCGGTACCTCTCCTGTCTCCAGACGTGAGGCCCGGTACCTCTCCTGTCTCCAGACGTGAGGCCCGGTACCTGTCCTGTCTCCAGACGTGAGGTCCGGTACCTGTCCTGTCTCCAGACGTGAGGTCCGGTACCTCTCCTGTCTCCAGACGTGAGGTCCGGTACCTGTCCTGTCTCCAGACGTGAGGCCCGGTACCTGTCCTGTCTCTAGACGTGAGGTCCGGTACCTCTCCTGTCTCCAGACGTGAGGTCCGGTACCTGTCCTGCCTCCAGACGTGAACCCCGGTACCTGTCCTGTCTCCAGACGTGAGGTCCGGTACCTGTCCTGTCTCCAGACGCGAGGCCCGGTACCTGTCCTGTCTCTAGACGTGAGGTCCGGTACCTCTCCTGTCTCCAGACGTGAGGTCCGGTACCTGTCCTGCCTCCAGACGTGAACCCCGGTACCTGCCCTGTCTCTAGACGTGAGGTCCGGTACCTCTCCTGTCTCCAGACGTGAGGTCCGGTACCTGTCCTATACAGGGTGCTAGGATTGTTTTGGAGCTAGGATGTGGAGTGGAAAATTATGGCTACAAATAAGCATACAGAGTGGAAAATTCAGCCAAAAAACATGTCATCAGGTTTATCAATACCTAATTTCCTGCTCACCAGAAATATGTATTGCCTAGGTCAATTTTTACCCGTCTTTCCCTCCACAGGCTGTCCCTATCAATACATCCATAAATCGGTATAAGGGTTCCAATTATCCAATACATTTTAAAATAAGAAATGGAAAATTCACAGGAAAACTCGGGAAAAGGGGTGGAAAAACAATATCCATAGGGTGTCATTTTCCACCCAATTTTCCCAATGCTAGGACACTGGGTCAACGTCAATACAGGTGTTCAGCGAAAGCACAGGATACCTCACTGGATGTGCTGATAGCTTACCGGAAGTGCTGTATGAGCTCGTTCTCCTGCTTACCGGAAGTGCTGTATGAGCTCGTTCTCCTGCTTACCGGAAGTGCTCCATGAGCTCGTTCTCCTGCTTACCGGAAGTGCCGTATGAGTTCGTTCTCCTGCTTACCGGAAGTGCTGTATGAGCTCGTTCTCCTGCTTACCGGAAGTGCCGTATGAGCTCGTTCTCCTGCTTACCGGAAGTGCCGTATGAGCTCGTTCTCCTGCTTACCGGAAGTGCCGTATGAGCTCGTTCTCCTGCTTACCGGAAGTGCTGTATCAGCTCGTTCTCCTGCTTACCGGAAGTGCTGTATCAGCTCGTTCTCCTGCATGTGCTCTCTGCGTGTCACGTGACCGAGTTTCTGCACGTCTGACTGGAAGAAGTCCTCCTGGTCGTGCCCGAAGCGGGCCAGGAACGTCTCGGCCTCGGACGGGTGGTGATTGAACACCAGCTCCAGATACATGTGTACGAACACCGGGAACAGCAGCTGGCCCAGCTCGTACTGCCGGTCAGAGTGGACATGGTCAGGGCGGGCGGGGCGGGCGGCGAGGGCGGCGCGGGCAGGGCGGTCAGAGCTGGCGGGGCGGGCGGCGCGGGCAGGGCGGTCAGAGCTGGCGGCGCGGGCGGGCAGGGCGGTCAGAGCTGGCTGCGCGGGCGGGCGGGGCAGGCGGGGCGGGCGGGGCGGGCGGCGAGGGCGGCGCGGGCAGGGCGGGCAGGGCGGTCAGAGCTGGTGGCGCGGGCGGGGCGGGCGGGCGGGGCGGGGCAGAGGCGAAGCGGGGAAGTGCAGGGCGGGAATGATATGGCATGGCAATGTCGATAGTTTACTTTACACGGTAAAGTTAAGATATACACCAAACATATGTGCCCTTGTTTGGTTCTCAACCACTCGCAATCAAAAAGGAACTTTCAGATGGCATAGTAGATCACACACTACACACAAGCACACAGTTTAAGTACACTGGTAACAACTGCTGTGAACACCCGCATCTCACCCAAAACGTACCTTATATATGTCGAGTGACTTGTCGACAAAGACCTTGAGGCTGACATAGTTGCTGGTGTAGGCCTCTGGGTCGCCCTCGCTCTTGTAGACGGAGAGCACGCTGCTGACGTCTGAGGAGCCCTGACTGCCGCCGCTGGCGCCGGCCACGCTCTGAAAGTAGCCTGTCTCCTTTCGGAGGGCATCCTCAGCGCCCTGGGGATCAATGCGGTGGGGTTTATATCAGGTGTGGTGCTAGGGACCTCTCTCCTGACAGTGGAATTAGTGACTGCATGAAACAGTACAAACAAATTGGCATGTCACCATATGGGAAGCAAAAGTATTTACTTAACATAGGTTTGCTCTGGGTTTATGCTGTGCAAACAGCTCAAAGGATAAGTTCTGGATTAAAGGGAGATAATCACCTTTTCCCACAAAAATGGAGTGAGCACCTGCAATCGATAGACGAGGCAAAAGTATG
Organism: Chirona hameri; assembly: GCA_036785665.1. Classification (NCBI taxonomy): domain Eukaryota; kingdom Metazoa; phylum Arthropoda; class Thecostraca; order Balanomorpha; family Balanidae; genus Chirona; species Chirona hameri. Next base: position 226,191 of record JAXIVJ010000264.1, on the reverse strand, counting down.
ATGTAAATTCATCATATTTTGCATATAAACATTCCTACCGAAATATATTGGCGGTTTCCTACTGATAAGCGATCCAGCTTATATCGGTCGCGTAGGATCAGGGGCGTAGGAACTATATTCAAGTTGGGGGGGGGGGGGGGGGGGGGGCAGGAGGCATTCTGAAGTCTATTCTTTCCATGCAACGCCCATAGGCGTAATGTTAAAATAAATAAAAATGTGTGGGGGGGGGGGGGGGGGCGGCTGCCCCCCCCCCCCCACCCCCTGTTCCTACGTCTATGTATGCAATAAGTTTCCTGCACTCTATCTTTTGCGAATATGTGCCAAAAATTATGAATAATCAACAATCATTTGAAAAAAGTGCATTGACATCGGCAGTTTAGCTTGGCACCGGCCGGCCGGTGCCAAGCTAAACTACGGCGACCTATTTAGTGTGGGCGATTTGTTTACAAGTGCCCATTCAACAACGTTGAACAGATTGATGCAAAAGCGCCAGATGTTGCGCTTTCCAATAGTGGAGGGAAAATACCGATCATTAATTTTCCCAAACTTCCAACTTTGAATTAGAGAATAATTTTTATTTAATTCTTAAATTTAGATAACAACATTTTAACACCATAACGGTAGCCAAAGAAATTGTTGCTAACAAAATCAAAAGGTGATTATTATCTCCCTTTAACTTCAGCATATAGGATAAAAAGAGAACTCTTAAAGGGAGTGTGCCTACTCACATCGCTTATTTGGGGTTATTGATACTGGTTTATAGAACACAATTTTCTGAATCGAACCATGCCTTTCATTTGGGTAGACTCCAGAGGGCTTCCGCTACTAGAAGCACTGCAACTATCGATTAAGCTGTTAGCATGTCATTAGCGCCAGCCAATAGCAATTCGACCAAACAGCTTGTGCGCGCTGATAGCAGCAGCCGAACAGTACCGTCTGTCCCCCTACAAAGCAATGCTTGATGACGATTTTTCGACAAATATCAATATAGAGCTACGCAACTTGCACATAATAAAGTTCACAGTGGCAAGAACATGATGTGCATATCTCTATTATCATATCTCTCTATATTGCATGTACATATCTCTCCATCTTGCATGATGTGACCGTAATTGTATTGTCTTATGTGCGCCGTTTTACATAACATCTCGTTTTATAGATATCAAAACAAAAACAACAACAACAAAGTATAAGTAAAAAATCAACTAAAGGGGCTTCAGATGTGAATTTCATCGCATCCAACAATCAAACCAATAGCTACTTACCGTATTCAAAATATTTTTGACATTCCAAAACAGTAGGCACACTCCCTTTAACACACCACAAATGGAGACATTCTTTCTTCACTGCTGAGGCAGTGGGTTGTCTGACTGATAATCTTTAACACACCACACATGGAGACATTCTTTCTTCACTGCTGAGACAATGGGTTGTCTAACTGATAATCCACTGACCTGCAGGTGGTTTTTGTTGAGAAACTGCAGCACTGCCACCAGAGTGTTCTTGTCCAGGCCCTTGGCATCACCAGAAGCCACAGCAGCAGCTGCAGCAGCAGCTGTAGCTGCTGATTCCATGGTGTGATGACAAGCTGACTAACTTAGTGTAACTGTAACACAACAGATATGCACTGATATGAATCTGATGGTAGTGTAACTACTTCACAAACTCAAATTTAAGGCACAGATCAAATGTAAGGCCATATGTCTCCAGTTTCCAAAGTCAACATATGAAATGCTATCCATGCAGGCAGAATTTGTGGTTTCTAAACTCCTGGTGATTTATAAAACTCTAAACCAAACAAAGGTTTGACTAGATGTCTAATCACTTGGTCATACACCCAATATCCCCCCCCCCCCCCCAAGTGCGAAAACCATGTTAATATGACCACATTCTTCACAAGACAGAGATGGCTAGCATAATACTCACCTAGTACTCACCTAGAGCAGTTCCCAGCTTTGCTGAGGAATTATGTAAAAGGAAATAATTTGAATTGCATTAGGAACCCTGAACACAAGGTGCTCCAGTCACTGGTAGTTGGCAGTGTTGTACCGACTGACTGGGCTGATATGACTGGGTTGGTGCACCTGCATTCTGCAATGTAGTCAGTAGAGGGGATATGACTGGGTTGGTGCACCTGCACCTGCATTCTGCAATGTAGTCAGTAGAGGGGATACGACTGGGTTGGTGCACCTGCCCCTGCATTCTGCGGGGGCAGGGGTTTTGCTCGTATACAGTACAGGTATAGTGATTACAACAATAGTCATAACTACAATCTATATTAGCCTAGCAAATATGAGAAACAGGGAGATCACGATCAGAATAAAATAGCTCCTGGAGTGCACTATGGTATAGCATCTACAAGAAACAGGGAGATCACAGTTAAGAGTAAAATAGCTCCTATAACAGTGCTTTTAAAATGCTGCCATAGATTTAAGTGACAATATAAAGTGCTACCAAATATGGCACAGCATTTTTCACTTGCAGGGTCTGGCAGTGACATACTTTCACAGAAGAGTACCTACTGGATAGACCAGCACAACACCAGACACATCCTAATGCCAGACTTGTCATGCCATTGGAGATATGGTACATCAGTGGCATGCCCCAAGGGTCTGTGCTTACTGCTTGGTCCCCTACTGTTCTTGCTCTTTGTTAATGGCTGGACTGGACCGACACTGGGACACAACCAATCCTGGCTAATGTATGAGATGCCTAACAAGGACCTTGACCTATAGCCATGCCTTTCAACAACTCAATGTGGACACCAAATAGACCCTTGTCTAATCCTCGTCCACTATTCTAAACCTAAACCTAATGACTTGCCTGACGTGGTTCGCTGCACCATCAAAATGTTTGCTGATGACTCAAAGCTGTTCTCTGGTGTAGCCTCTAAATCGGATGTGAGGATACTGCATGCCAACTGGGACGCTCTGGCTACCTGGTCAAAGACTTGGCAGATGCCATTTAATGAAGGCAAGTGTTAGGTGCTGCATGTAGGCACAGCGAACACAGAGTACTCCTTTTGCATGGAGGTGAACAGCCTTGTGAGCTCCACAGTTGAAAGGGACCTTGGGGTACATGTTGACTCGCTCCTGAAGTTTCAGCACCAAGCTGCGGCTGCGGTTGCTAAGGGAACCCAGGTGCTGGCGGTCATTTTTCGCTTGTTGGCGCTGTTAAATGATGTGACCCTCCCTCTACTGTTTAAGTCGCTTGTGCGCCTTACCTTGAATACAGGAACCAGATGTGGGGGCTGTACAATAGAGCTGACCAAAAATATGTGGAAAGGGTCCAGCGACGAGCTACCCACATGGTGGACAGCATCCGCCACTGCCCATACAGAGAGGATCTCACTCCTGAAGCTACCATTCCTCTATTATCGGCGCAAATGTGGGGATATGATCCATGTGTACCAAATGCTGCATGGGTGTGTGGGCGTGGATGCCACTGAGTTGTTCACTCTGAACATGGGTGGTCCAACAAGAGGCCACTCTCTGAAGCTTTGAAAGCCACAGGCAACTTGTTGGGTGAGGTGAAATGTGATTGCTGTCTGCACAGTCAATGACTGGAATGGGCTGCCTGCTGTTATTGCAAGCTCACCATCTCTCAATGTCTTCAAAAACAGACTTGATCAACACTGAGAGTCCATCTGGAACTACCTTCCTGACTCAGATTGAGATAGGCTTCAACCATTGAGCTCAGCGAGAACGGGTCTCACAGGCCATAGGCCTTATATCCTGATGACGATAAGGTAAGGTATCAGTATTGTCTACATCACCAATAGCATGAAAAGTCTGATATAAGGATGGATCATGTGTTACAGATGCTACACTACCTAGGTACCTAATTCAAATTATTGCATTGGCATGATCCATCAACCTTGATAAAACACAAGCACAACACTGACACATGACCCACTTTAGACAGTCAAACAAAAAAGGGCCTGAGGTATATTTTTTTGCTTATTACAAAAAGAACCTAGATTGCTGCACAGTAGATAAAATAAAGATTACTAAAAATAAAAGTGTCTACCTTCGTTGACCGGCAGTCCAAAGAAGTACCGTGCGGCTAATATACGGCCCTGCGTGCGGCAGTCTAGTGTACACAAGGCTGTTGTTGTTGTTGGGTTAGGGCGCGTGTACACAAGGTAACTTAATAACTTATAACTTAAATAACTTTTAAGGTAATTGTACCAAGGCCCTATAAAAGAACTGGAACTGTACCCCAAGGCCTGTAGTGAACTGAAGTGGTTGACCCAGGGGGGAGGGGCGCAAGTAGTTTGGTAGCAGTGACATCACCATGGCAGTCGAATCCCCGCTCCACAGGCAATGCAAAGAGGCTTAGTAGTTACCCCCCTTTAATTTGTTATCTAAGAGAGATGTAGATAGGAGTGCGTCCATTTGATTGTCCCGTTGATAAAGAGGCAGTTGATCCTCTATCGTTTATTTGAACGAGAACAAGAACAATGATGATAGCACTGCAAAATAGGAAAATCATATTAGTAATCACATTACTCTCTACTTCCCCCTAAGTTTTTGCGCCAACAAAAAATAAACAAAAGTATACTGAGCTGTACGAATAACAAACGAACTGAAAAATGGTGTCCTGGGATACAAGCCCGGCAAACAGCGCACGGTGAAGCGGACAAGTAAGCACGCGCACTGGCATGTATTCGACAGCTCGGTGCCATCTTGGCCAACACCGGGTTGGCGATCAGAGACAGCGTCAACCATTCACATAACCGGCGGCCTCATAAGGCACATAGTCCGTATTTTAATGTTCACATTTCATAGGCCTCAAACCATTTAGGCTGCGTTTTCTTCCGCGACGACCTCCTAGGGGCGGGCGCCGCCGCATCCACCTCCGGCCCCGACGTCGGTGCCAGTGGACGATCTTCACGATGGTGGACGATGGTTGCAGGACCTGGAGCTTCGCAATCTTCACCGGCGGTCGTCCCGCCACCGTCGGCTGCGGGTTCGCGGACCACCGCCGATGGTGCGGGGGGCTCGGGTGTCGGCTTGACGTGCGCCGGCGTCAGAGGTGGCGGAGGCGTCTCGTTCGCCGCCGCCGGAGGACCGCCACTTGTCGACGTCGGCGAGGGGCCGAGGGGCCGCCGGTGTAGGCGCGACGAGCCAGGACGTCGTCGGCCAGTGTCCGCGGCGGCGGACGCACCACGATAGCTGGTGTATATCGGCGCAGGAACTGGCGATTCCTCAGCGTTACCCGCCCGGACCCGTCCACCCGGACGACGTACTGGTCGTGCTGCCTTACTTCAGTGACCCGGCCAGTCTTCTCCCATCGCCTGGGGTGATTCCCGACCTGATTCTGGATGCGCACCTGGTCGCCTGCGACGAGGGGCGGGAGGCGGCGTGTGTGTTCACTCCACCGCTCCGCTGCGCGCATGTGGCGATTGCGCAGCGCGTCTTCTCTCGCAGCCAGTGTCTCCCTCCACGTTGGATGCGGGTGATATTTCCCGGGCAATTTGGGACAAAATCCCGGATTGGACGGCCAAACAGGATGGTTGCAGGGGACATTGTGTCGTGTGTCGTGTGTCGTGCATCGTGCATCGTGCATGCCGTGCCGCGTTTGTTGGCCGCCCGCCCCGTGTGTACTGACCGCCCGCCGAGACTGTACCTTGTCGGAGGCTGTATAGGACAGAGGCTGTACGGGGCGGGGCTACCGGCGGCAGCCAGGCTTCCCGCTCTCTTGACTGGTGGGGCTCGGGGCGTTCGGACGTCGTTTTGCGCGCGCTTCTAATACAAGCTATTTCGGCATCAATATGTCTGGAGACGGAGTGTCGGCGAGCAGTGCGAGTGGAGACTCGACTGCTAGTGCCCGTGGACTCGACGTGCGTGTCATCGCCGAGTATGATGGCAGCGGCGATGTGGTGGAGTGGTGGACGCGCGCGGAGCTGCTGTGCAAGCATCGTGGCGCAGACCTCAGCGAGGTGCTTCCCCTGCGCCTCACCGGTGGAGCCTTCTCGGTGTGGGCGCAGCTGTCGACTGCGGACCGCGGCTCTCTGGAAGCGGTGCAGTCCGCTCTCTTCGCGGCGTTCGCCTTAGACAGTCTCGCCGCCTATGACGCCTTCGTCGGCCGTCGTCTTCAGGCGGGAGAGTCTGCCGACGTCTACTTGGCGGACCTGCGACGGCTGGCGGAGCTGTTTGGTGGCGTGCCTGACCGCGTTCTGTCCTGTGCGTTCGTGAATGGTCTACCGGACTCCGTGAGGCAAGTGATCCGGGCAGGTTCGCGCGCCGAGGCTCTGGACCTCCCCAGTGTCGTTGCTCGTGCGCGCGCCGTCCTGAGTGACGACCGCGTCGCGGCGGCGGCGGCGGCGACGGCAGCGCCGCCACGCGGCGGAGAGGGAAGCCGCGCCGGAATGCTGGGCCCGGCGGGGCGGCGGCGCGCGCCCCGAGGCGCCCACGTCCGCGCCGGTGCTGGACTTGCGGTCAGGTGGATCACCTGGCGGCCAGCTGCCCGGAGGGAAACGGCGCGGGAAACGGTGCGTCAGCGCCAGCGCCGTTTCCCGCGCAATGAGGGGAGCGCTGCCGGTGGTTCGACTGCTGCTGAACGGACGACCCTGTGACGTGCTCATCGACACGGGATGCACGCACAACCTCGCCTTCGTGGACGCGTGTGGACAAAGGGACCGGCAGAAAGTGGTGGTGACGACCATGAGCGGTGACGCTGTTCCAGGGCTGGGCGTGGGCCGAGTGACGGTCGGCAGCGCTGGCCGTGAGAAGGTCCTGTCGGTGCTCGTGGTGGCGTCGCGGCCAATGGGCGTGGACATGATTCTCGGAATGTCTGGCGTCACAGCCCTCGGTGGGGTGAGCGTGCGAGGGCCGACGGACGTGAGGATCGAGGCGTTCGCCGGCGGAGCACTGGCGCGCCTACCGGCGGCCGGCGGGGCGGAGTCGCGACCGGGCGGCACCGAGCAGGCCGCGGCGCGCCTGGCCGCCGCCGGCACGACAGCCGGAGGAGCGGAGGCGCGGCCGGGCGGCACCGAGCAGGCCGCGGCGCGCCTGGCCGCCGCCGGCACGACGACCGGAGGAGCGGAGGCGCGGCCGGGCGGCGCCGAGCAGGCCGCGGCACGCCTGGCCGCCGCCGGCACGGCGGCAGATCGGCGGGATGCCGCGCCAGTGGCTGGAACGGGCGAGACCTCGGAGCTGACGGTCGACGCCAAGGACTTCACGGCGAGGTTCGACGGCGGCACGCAATCTTGGACAGTGGCCTGGAAGTGGGCGGACGGCGTCGGCCCGGACTGTTTGACAAACCGCGTGGCCGAGTACCGGGTGCCCTCCTCAGTGCGACAGGAGTACGATGAAGAGCTCGAGATGTGGCTGACGAACGGCTGGCTGCGGCCATATGACGAGGAGGAGGACGGCCCTCCGCGCGTTCTCGTGCCCCTGATGGCCGTTCCTCAGGCCAAAAAGGTGCGCCCGGTGCTGGACATGCGATAATTGAACGGATACGTCGCCGCGTACACTGTCGACGCGGACGTGTGCGCCGGCCGTTTGCGGAAGTGGCGCCGCCACGGTCGTCGTGTGGCCGTCGTGGACCTGCGTCGGGCGTACCTCCAGCTTCGTCTCGACCGAGGCTTGTGGCCGTATCAGACGGTTATCATTCGCGGTCAGCGGTTCTGCCTGACCCGACTTGGATTTGGTCTCAACGTGGCGCCAGCGGTGATGAAGGCCGTGGTGAAGATCGTCATGGCGCAGGACGCGGACGTGCAGCTGGCAGTCTGTCCCTACGTAGACGACCTGCTGGTGAACGAGGACGTACTCAGTGCCGAACGTGTAGTGGAGCACTTTGGTCGCTTCGGGCTCGACTGCAAACCGCCGGCGCGCGCAAGAGACGGTGCTCGGATGCTCGGGCTTCACGTTCAGCGCGTGGCGGGTGAGCTGCAGTGGTGTCGAGACAGCGCCGTCCCCGGGCCGCCGGACCGCGTGACGCGCCGTGCGGTGTTCGCCTGGTGCGGCAGGCTGGTGGCCCACCTCCCCGTCTGCGGCTGGCTGCGGCCCGCCGCCGCCTGGCTGAAGCGGCGTGCCAACGCAGTCACGCGCGGCTGGGACGACGTGACGGCTGACGCGACACTGCGGGACCAGATCTCGCACGTGCACGCCCGGCTGTCGGCCGCGGACCCAGCACGCGGCCAGTAGTGCTGGATCGGGGACCGGGCGACCGTCTGGACGGATGCCAGCTCGATCGCGGCTGGCGTCGTCATAGAGACGCCGGGCGGCGGTGTGATGGAGGACGCCTGCTGGCTTCGGCCCAGCGACGCCGCAGCAACCCACATCAACATGGCGGAGCTGGATGCCGCTGTGCGCGGGGTGAACCTGGCCGTGGCCTGGGGAGTGAGTGATATCGACTTGCGAACAGACTCGGCTGCAGTGCATCGCTGGGTCGATGACGCGCTGAGCGGCCGCGCCCGTCTGCGGACGCGAGCGGCCGGCGAGATGCTCATCAGGCGTCGCGTCGATCTCGTTCGGCAGCTGGCCGAGGAACTGCAGCTCAAGATAACCATCACGCTGGTTCGCTCTGCGGAAAACCTCGCCGATGCGCTGACGCGAGTGCCGAAGGTGTGGCTGCGTGACTCGAGGGGAGCCGACGATGAAGACGCGGGGGGAGCCGACGATGAAGCCGTGAGGTCGGCTGCCCGCGACGGGGCGGTGGCCGGCGCCGGCGTGTCACAGGCCGTCACCGGTCCTGATGTGGCTCTTCAGTCGTCGGTCGAGTCTGTGCACGAGCGAGCGGGTCATCCTGGTGTCCGCCGGACGCTATTCTTCGCGCGACGTGATGTGTCCCGTGACGTTGCCAGAGCGCTGGTGCGTGCGGTCGTGGAGAGGTGTGATGTGTGCCGCGCGATCGACCCGGCGCCAGTGCGGTGGCGGCACGGCTCGCTGGGTGTGGCGGCAACCTGGGAGCGCGTCGCGATGGACGTAACCCATCATCAGGGGCGGAACTATCTCTCAGTCATTGACTGCGGACCGTCGCGGTTCACCGTCTGGCGCCCGCTGGGCCGTGCCGACGCGACTGAGGTCGTTGGCCAGCTGGAGCAGGTGTTCCTAGAGCGCGGCGCACCGGCCGAGATCCTAACGGACAACGATACCGTGTTCCGGGGCCGACGACTCGCCTCGTTCGCAGCGCGGTGGGGGATCACGCTGCGGTTCCGCGCCGCACATGAACCGAGCGGCAACGGCGTAGTGGAACGCTGCCACAGAACGATAAAGGTGATAGCAGCGAGGAGGCGGTGCCCGGTGACGGAAGCCGTCCACCTGTATAACATCACGCCTCGCGAGGGTCTGACGGCGGAGACTGCGCCCGCGGCGGGAATCTACCGCTACGCAGTGAGAGACTGTGTCCGGCCAGCGCAAGTGGGAGGCCACGCCCACGAGGACGGCGAACCTCGGCATCCACCGGCGCCCCCGCCCGACGGCGCGCGGTTCCGGGTCGGTGATCGGGTATGGATGCGGCACCGCGGCACTCGCTGCACCGAGACGTCGCGACGCGGGACTGTGACAGGCGTGGTCTCGCAGCAGGTCCTAGAAGTGGACGGAGTGCCGTGGCACGTCCGCAGCTTACGACCACGGTACGAGGCGGCGTCGGACGGCGACAGTGACGAGGCGGCATCGGACGGCGACAGTGACGAGTCGCTGCCGTTGTTCGTGGGGCGCCTGCCGGCTGTGCAGCGGAGGGAGGACGGCACGGCGGACGGGGCGGCGTCTACGGGCGAGAGGGACGCGGCTACGCCGATAGCGGAAGGACCGGCCGAGACGGCCAGCGATTCCCGGTCCCGTCGCGGCGAACGGGTGCGACGACCGCCGCCGCCTTGTCGCTGCTGCACGGACCCAGTCGCGTGACTTCGCGTTCGGTTTGTTTTGTGGGTGATTTGCTCGATGTGAAGGGTGATTGATCGTCGCGTGATTCTTAAGGATCAGGGGGGAGTGTGTCGTGTGTCGTGTGTCGTGCATCGTGCATCGTGCATGCCGTGCCGCGTTTGTTGGCCGCCCGCCCCGTGTGTACTGACCGCCCGCCGAGACTGTACCTTGTCGGAGGCTGTATAGGACAGAGGCTGTACGGGGCGGGGCTACCGGCGGCAGCCAGGCTTCCCGCTCTCTTGACTGGTGGGGCTCGGGGCGTTCGGACGTTCGTTTTGCGCGCGCTTCTAATACAGACATACTTGTCTCGGGGTCTGGCGTGTTCCTGTATTGTAGGATAGCTCTCCCAAACTCGTCCGTGTCCAGTTTCCCGGTACTTCCCGCGATCATGCGCTTGACGGTCTTGACTCCAACTTCCGCTCTGCAGTTGGAGTGGGGAAATGCTACTGATGATAGTCGGTGATGTACCCCCCAGTCCTGCAGGAACTTCGCGGTGGATGCTGCGGCGAACTCTGGGCCTCCGTCACTGGCGAGCTCGTCGGGGATGCGGTAAGTGACGAAAGCTCTTCTGAGGCTCGCCGCGCAGTCCAGCGCTACCTCCGGCACTCCTTTCGACGATTGGCCAGTTGGAGCATCGATCCACAATCACCAACAGAGCACAGCCGTCATGAGTGAGGTAATCCGCACATACACACTGGAAGGGATACTCTGCAGTGACTGGTGGTGTCGGCGGTGACCGTGGTTGCGATGGTGCCATCTTGCTGCACGGACCGCACCGCTCACGCGTGTCCTGGATGGCGGCGGTGATGCCTGGCCAGTAGACTGAGCACTCCGCTCTGGCCAGCATCGCCTGGACCCCTGGTGGGCAGCGTGAAGTGACGTCAGGACCGCTTGACGCAGCTTCGGTGAGATCACTACCCGTTGTTTGTAGAGGAGAACGTCGTCGAGCGTCAGTAGGTCGTTCCTGAGTTTGTGATATGGCTGAAGGCTTGCGGGCATTTCGCGTGGTTGCGTTGGCATCTGGTCTTGTTCCACCAGGTTGAAGAGATGCTGCATGTCTTCGTCGCTCGATGTTGCCACCTTCACCCGCTCCCATGTCACTGAAGTGCACTCGAGTGCACCGACTGCTGCTTCCCATAGTGGCAAGTCGGCACTGAGAGCCACTTGACTGGGTTGAGCGAGCCGCACGCCCGCCATTAGTGCTTGCAGGCGCTGGAGTGGTCCATCGATGATCGGTGCGGCAGCGTCGTGCATCTGCTGTGTACCTGCAGGGTATCTTGAGGCTGCATCAGCCGCCGTGTTCTTCGCGCCGGGGATGAAGGTGACCTTGAAGCGGTAGCGGAGTGTTTTTTTCTTTCAGATTGCGCAGCCTTGCGTTCGGGATGTCTTCCAGCGATCGATCGCCCAGAATCTTGGGAAGTGGCTTGTGATCCACGGCAACCGTCAGTTTGTCGCAACCGAGTACGAAGAAACGAGCTTTGTCCAGACCTTCCGCGACCGCCAGTGCCTCACCTTCGATCGGCTTGTACCGTGATTCTGCTGGGTTGGTGAACCGACTCCCAATCAGCGTGATTTTCCATCCAGTCTTGCAGCAGAATGGTTCTTCACCTGCATAATTGCAGTGTTTCTGGAACAGCCAGAAGCCTATCCCACTCTTCGACCAGTCGGTAGCCAAGCAGGTCGGCCTGTTTGGCTCGAAGATGCGGATACCTTCCTGGATTTCCTCAATCATCACCTTCTTTGACTCTTCGAAGAGCATGTTGAGATGCTCGTCCCACTGGAACGGGGTGCTCGGCTTCAGCAGGTCACGGAATGGGCGCATGCGATCAGCCATACTGAAGGCGTAGCCACCTGGTTGACTACACCAAACCGGGCTCTCACGTCTGTTATGTTCCGCGGTGTGGGGAACTCTTCGATGACCTTCAGGTACTTGGCGCACGGTCTCACTGAGTCCCGAGTGATCTCGAAGCCGGCATAGTGGACAGTGTCGCTTGCGAATACGAATTTCTCGGGGTTCAGCGTGATGCCACTTGTTCCCGTGACTTCCAGCCACTCGACGGCCTGCCAGAAGGCGTCTTCGATCGTGTCTGCCCAGAGGAGTGCATCGTCCACGCACTTGGTGTAGCAGGTATGAGACAGCTTGCCGTCGGCGATGATCTCGTCGTAACGCCTGGTGTAGCCGTCGCCAGAGGCCAGATATCCTTGCGGTGCGACTCGGTATCGGTAGCGGCCCCAGGGCGTTACGAACGTTGTCAGGTGACGGTCATCCGGGTGGAGGGGCACGCTATGATATCCGTTCCAGGCGTCGCAGACTGTCTTCTTTGTGTTGACTGGCACGGAGCGCGCCTGATGAAACGGTGAACTCGTGTGGTGCGTCTCCCTCCTCGCGTGGCGGTTGAGCGTCTGTAAGTCGACCGTCCGTCTAGGTGTTCCATCCTTCTTAGCCGTCACCACCATACGATGACACCAAGTTATTGGTTCCCCGACAGGCACCGGTTTGATGACGCCGAGCCGGACGTCTCTGTCTAGGGCCGCCTTCATCTGGTCTCGCCAATGGATGGGGACTGGGATCGCCTTGTGACACGCCGTCGGTGTCGCGTCCTCATCCATCATCATGCGCAGAGGTGGGCCGTCCATCATCGGCAGTGATTGGTGCTCACATGTGTTGAATGTGCTACTGCCGTAGTAGTCGACCAGCCACTGTTGTAGCCGCTCTCGGTTCTCTTCAGTGGGTGGGAACGGCAGTTTCTCGGGGCGCGACGGCGGGAGCTGACGCCTCGGACAGTCGCACTCGACGTCGTCATCGTCAGCCGGCCTCAGGCTCGGCGCCGGCTCGCCAGTAGCATGGCGATCTGCGTCGCACGCGGTGTCGCCACCATCACACGCAGTATGGTGACTCGCGTCGTGAGCAGAGTAGCCACCGTCTGTCGGCCCCCCGCTGATCGTCGGCTCGCACGTGGCGTCGTCGTCTTCTCTGGGGACTTGACCGCTCTGTGGTTCTGGTTGCTGGATTGCGCTGGCCTCGCCGACAGTTGGGAAGTCCTGCGAGATGAGCCCGAGTGCTACACAGCCCTCACGACTCAGGTAGATCTTGCTGTTGCTGTTGGTCACATAGACAAGCTGCCTGGTTTGCAACTCCCTCCCACCAGGGTCCCGACCGTGGAACCGCAGCACAGTGGCGCCCAGTATGTGCAGAGGTCTCTCATTGGCAGAGTGCATTCGCATTCGAACAGGGATGAGGTCCTGCGGCCGGATCCCCAGACGGCGCACAGCCTGTACGCCAGCCAGGGACGACTGAGATCCTGTGCCTGCCATCACCGGAAGGGTTGAGCCTCGTACTCTAGTGCTGGGTGGCAGGAAGCCGAGAGCCTTGTAGTCTTCGCGCGCGGCAGTGATGTGGAGGTCGACGTAAGGTTGTGAGAGTGATGACTTCCTCGTCCAACAGTCTTGGAGGTGGTCGTAAAGATGGTGTTCGAGCATCACGGTACTGCGACTGTCGGTGTGGCTGCTGGTGTCCCCGAGGTTGGAAGCGGAACATAGCTCCTCGAATATGGCTCCTTCCTCCATCTCAGATACACCTTCTTGCGCCCGACAGACGGCCTTGAAGTGGTGCGGTTTTGTGCACTGTGAGCATGTCCTCCCGAATGCTGGGCACGCATTCTTCCTGACTGACGGCGGGGCCTTCTTGCCATGCCCCCTCCTGCCACAGTAGGAGCAGTATTCTTCAGAGGTGGGTGGCTGGGACGGGGCCGGTCCCCTGGCTGGAGGGTTCTTTGTCGGCGTTTGGCTGCTTGGGCGTTTAGCCTGTGCTGGGTCGCTTGGACGCCTGGACGCCTGTCTGTACGAGCAGCTGCGTGTGGCGTGGGCACCCTGAACGTGCAACAGTTTGCTCGCCGACCGCTTGCCGGCCTCCTTGGATTCGACCAGGCTGAAGACTTCCTCGAGAGACATCGCTTGGTTCTTGTCACCAAGGACATCGAGCTGGATCTCTTGATCAGCTAGCCCCTGCACCAGCACATCCCGAAGGACCTCGTCAGAATAGTCCACAGGGGCCTGGCAGGCAGGAAAGCTGAGGCTGAACTTGCAGGTGCTGGCCTGTCCCTTTATACGGGCGCCGTAGCCCCGAACGGGTTCATCAGATTCTTGGTGCATCTGGTGAAGGGAGAATCTGGCCACCATTGGGTTTTTCTCCCTAACTGCAAGTCGTCGAATGGCGGAGAGGACTTGAGCCTCAGACTGGGTCGTGAGCGTGCCTCCCGCGGTGGGGGTCACGTCTCGCCGAAGCTCGTCGTCGCAGCATTCCAGCAGTTGGAGGACCCGATCGGTGTCAGGCAGTTTGGTGGCCTGGGTGAATTTGCTCCATCGCGTTTCGAAGTAGAGCCAATCTTCACTTGTTCTTCCGATGGAGATGGTAGGCCGCCGGAACTTTTCAACTGCTGCACTGGCTCCAGTGGTATGGGTCGGTGCAGGAGCATGGCGGGCTCTCTCATGCATCTCGAGTAGCTTCAGGGCCAGGTCCACGGATGCCCCCGCTGCAGTCACGTATGTGCACTCCGGTGCATACGAGCATGGCAGATTGGTGAATGACATGCTGTGGCTCCTGGTATCATTGTAGTGCTATCATCATAGACAGGAGTGCGTCCATTTGATTGTCCCGTTGATAAAGAGGCAGTTGATCCTCTATCGTTTATTTGAACGAGAACAAGAACAATGATGAATGATGATAGCACTGCAAAATAAGGAAATCATATTAGTAATCACATTACTCTCTAAGATGGATACAAGTATTTATGCTCAATGGAAAGCTAGTTTCTTCAAGATTCCTGGAATGGCCTCAGATTTTACCTGAGACACTCCAATCGTTCACAATTCTTGGTCGTGTGGAGGCATGCTCCACCCACACGGCGCGCCGGAGCGGGGATCCGCTGTCTGGGGCTGTACACCGCCGCCGCCGCGCCGGACGCAAGTTGGTGAGAACTGAGAACCACTGCGACGCCTTGCCAGAGACTGTACCACCGCGGGGCCGGCCGGCCGCCGCCGCTGGCTGGCCGGCCCGACGGCGGTCTGGTGCTTCGAAATTTTCGGCCTGAATGCAAACTTTGTTACAGCCTACTAATTGTGATATATCGTTAACATGGTGTTTATAGGCATTTTTGCTAATACAACTGATATACCAATGAACTTTTAATATTATTTTCATTCGAAAACACACAAAGTTGTATTAAATATATTTTTTTCTATTCAGATATTTTCCGATGTGATTGCCATATCCTACTATATAGTTGAAATTCTAAAAGAAAATGAAAACTATTCCAAAAAAATACCATAAATAGTATATGGTAACATTGTTAGCTTATTCTAGTTTGAACCAGGCGTGACGTCCCATGGCAGTCGCCAAACTTGAACCTACTCATTATATAAGTACTCTGGGTTGACCGGCTTCACATATCGATGAAGATTTCCTATCAAACATACATTTTAGAGCGCAGAGTGACAGCGTCGCAAGGAGGAAGAGTGGTCCACTTCGCCGGGTAAAAATTATGCACTATCGGTAAAAGTAAAATTTGTAGCAAAATTTCACTTTGATGATAGATATTTAACCGAAGAGGCATTGTAAGCATAGTATTATTGTTTATCCAGGTTCAGTCAACATATTTTTTCGTAACGTGCCCGTTTGATTGTTCGATTATGCCCGAGTTTACCCCTATAATATAGGTGGCGCTAGTAAATTGTGATAATAGATGGCGCTTTTATGCAAGTGTCTACAATTATGACGCCTTTGAAACAGAAGTAATATTTTACATTTGAGTTTGTTTACACCAGAGTACTTATATAATGTTGACACAGCAGTGTGCGTGGTGATTTCGAGTGTGGTTGTTGTGCGGTGTCGTGCCCTGTCGTGTATTGATTGTGTGAGTATCTACTACCTATATATATATATATATATATATATATTTTTTTTTTGAAGGAAATTAACATATTTTTTTTGGATGAGCTAGTCAAGCAAGTGGTGTAACCTTTTAAGCCCATGCTACACTATGCGTGATTGTCAAGGAAATCACGCGCGTGTTCGCCGTGTTTGCAGAACTTTCTTGACGTCCGGGATCTGCCGGTCAAGCAAATCACGCAAGGAAAGTGAATACACCACTGCATTTTTTTTTTTAATCGATAAACCACTGCATAAATATCTACCAGCTTCAACACAAGTTTCAACACTCACAATTTGCTCAAACTGAAACGCTTCATTCATCTTCCGCCACGATACTGAGCACAAATTATTCAAGTTTTGGTCTAGTATAGACTACAATATGCGAAAGCAAGCAAAATTATAAAAACCCTGCAACACACAATCTCAGAAAACACAACAAGTTCAGAATTTTGCACTTTTCATCACTCTGTCCGTGACATGTCTGCATAATTTCCTTGACGTTTCATCCGGGATCTGCGTGATGTGCCAGTGTAGCTCACCCAGTGCATTTATTATCAGCTGAACTTGCTCTGTCATGCAAATCCTGACAACATGGATAACACGCACATGATTTTCAGGAAATCATGCATAGTGTAGCCTGGACTTTAGAACTCAAAATTTTAATTCATTTTCTGCTGAACTAGAGTAAGAAGCAACTCAACCAATGCTACATGACATTGGCATATTGGTGTAGGATTACAATACAAATCAGAAGTTTAAAAAAAAAAAGTATTTAAGTTGAGTTATTTTTTTAAATGCACCCATTGACCATTGGGGCATTCCACAACAAATTGACACCAAAGCGGCAAATTAACACCCTACATTTCAGATTTTGATGAAACTTTATACAGGGGGTAATTGGGGGCCCAGATCATGCCTGTACAATTTTCAGCTCACTGACTAACAGCTATGGAGATATAGCCTGCAGCATTTTCACCAGGTCAGAAACTCAATTTTGTTTGTAATTTTTTTTAGACCAATTTGGGTTTTTTAAATTTAACAAACCTATATATTATTTGACTCCGCTTGAGCTGAAGAACATCTGTTTAAAAAAAAAAATCAAACTTATATCAAGTGACCTTGGCTGACCTTGCCCTTGACCTTGACATTGACAAAAGGGCATTTTTTTCTCATTTTTTTCATTTTTAATTTTTTATTTTCTCAGGGTGTCTCTGGATGTGTGCAAAAAATGGCAGATGGGTGTATTCTATATATGTCATTATTTTCCGTCCAAGCAATAGCCCTCCCTGGTGGGGGAGTCATTTTGACCCCCTCTTAGGTTTTTCACGAATAGCGAGCAAACAGTGGTGTGCAGCACTGCCAAATATGGCACAGCTATTTAGGCATCAATTACCCACATGTGAAAGTTTTAACTTCAGGTCATCACAGGTCAGGCCACCAGGTCACATCAAGTGACCTTACCTCCAAAAATGTTTGTGGTCGTGCCAAAGCTACAGTGTTTGTCTGAGAGCTTAGAAACTTGCAGGATTTCATAAGGTCATAAGTAGGTACCTACAATTCATTTATCTCATATTTGTTTGTATCAGTGCCCTATGGTTAGGTCAATCTTGTGACCTCCCCAGTATAATTAAATGGGAAATATACAAATGTTTCCTATTCAGAGAATATGGACTGGATCAGACCAATTCTTCCAGAATCATGTAATTTTAGCTCATTATTGATGATCCAGATGCAATTGTTGCTCTGTGACCTCTGCAAGGTCAGCTGAGGTCATCTCAGGTCACCAGCACTTGTTTGCCAATAACTATTGATATAAATATGTGCAAATGTCAAATGTCAAATGACAAATGCAAATGCAAATGTGCAAATGACACCACTGTGTTTGTCTCGTCGAGTCCTTTTGACCTTTAATGACCTCTGGTGACCTCGTTATTGAGCTGAGCCAAATTCCGGCGTGCCTCTGAAACAACTTCACCCTAGGGGGGGTCAAAATGACCCCCCTCTAACTCAAAAACTAAAAGGGCTATAAAGATGTTAAAACACGTTTGAAAGCTCTTGACAAGGCCATTTGAGGTTACTTCAGGTATGATTTGGCTCAGCTCAATATTGAGGTCACCAGAGGTCATCATAGGTTAAATTTGCCAAGTATAGGACTTTGCTTCAGAAACCCTCAAAATATCTTGGGAACTATGATAGCTAGGGACAAACGCAAAAAGCAACTGAAAGCTTATGCAAAATTGCATCACCATAGTTGTCCACAAGTTTAAGCTCAGGTCAATAGTTTAGGCCCCAAAGGTCACGAGGGCATTGTTTCCCAAAAAGGTTTTAATAAATATTTGTTATTGGTTAGACACATAGCTGTAATTTTAACACCAACGTTTTTGCCTTGCCAAGGCGCTTCGAAACACATTAATGGTGCCCTGGTTAGGTCAACTTAAACAAATTGACCTCAAGTCAAGGTCATTTGGTGACCCAGGTAGGTCATGTTGCACATGGGGCGACGTGACTCGATGAGACAAACACAGTGGTGTCATTTGCACGTCTATATATTTATTATATCAATAGTTATTGGCAAAAAAGTGCTGGTGACCCGAGATGACCTCAGCTGACCTTGCAGAGGTCACAGAGCAACAATTGTACCTGGTATATCAATATTGAGCTAAAATAACGTGATTCTGAAATAATTGGCCTGCTCGAAAGCACATTCTCTGAATAGGAAGCATTTGCATATCTCCCATTGACTTATACTGGGGAGGTCACGAAATTGATTGACCTGACCTTAGGTCACAGATATATCAAAATAATACATGAATTAATTGTAGGTACTTGTGACCTTATGACATCCTGCAAGTTTCAAAGCTCTCGGACAAACACTGCGGCTTTGGCACGACCACAAACATTTTTGGAGGTAAGGTCACTTGATGTGACCTGGTGACCTGACCTGTGAAAACCTGAAGTTAAAACTTACACAAAATGTGAGTAATTGATGCCCAAATAGCTGTACCATATTTGGCGGCGCTGCACGCCGCCGTTTTCTCGCTATTCGCAACAAACCTAAGATGTGGTCCAAATGATTCCCCCACCAGGGCGAGGGCTATTGCGTGGACGGAAAATAATTGCATTTATAAGAAAACGCATATCCGCCATTTTTTTTTGCGCACTACCAGATGACACCCTGAGGTCAATTCTAAAAAGGAAAAGAAATAAGAAAATAATTGCCCTTTTGTCAAGGTCACGCAAGGTCACCCAAGGTCACTCGAAATAACAAGTTTGAGGTACGTGAAAAAATACAAATTACCATAATGTTCTTCAGCTCAAGCGGAGTCGAATGGTAGCGGTTTGTTGAATTTAAACAACCTAAATTGATATAAAAAATCAAAATGAAAATTAAGTTTGTCTGACCTGGTGAAAATGCCGCAGGCTATATCTCCATAGCCGTTAGTCGGAGTGAGCTGACAATTACACAGGCGTGTTATGGACCCCCAATTACCCCTGCAAAAGTTTCATCAAAATCTGAGATGTGGGGTGTTACCCCTGCGTCGATTTGTCGTGGAATCGCGTCGATTTGTCGCCCCCATTGTCATTGGATGCCCATCATGTGCGATTGTGCAGGCTGTTGGTGCCTGGAACGTACATCGATACTAGCAATGTGATCTGCCTCACAGGAGACCGAGACTATCCAGCGGGTCATCAGCATGACTTCAGAGAAGAAAGTGTACACCTTGAAGGAAGTTGAGAAGCACAATACAGATAGCGATGTGTGGATGGTTATTCACGACCGTGTCTACGACCTCACAAAGTTCCTGAATGAGGCAAGTTCTTGATATTTGCATGTGAATCACAGTGTTGTAGCTGCTTATCAATATAGCATGCATGCGTGATGTGCAAAACCATATTCAATTGCTGTCTGGTGCATGCTATTTTTATTTTGGTGTAAGGAAAGGGAACCGTCTTTTCTTATACCAGCTTTCGCCTTTCACCATTCAGTAAATATATTTAAGATTATGGAACCACTGTAATGCCCCACTGGACATAAAACAACATATTTTGCCATTTCATTTGGGGCATTCCAGAACCGATCGACAAGCGAACCCCCCAAATTAACACCCTACATTTCAGATTGATATAAGTCTGTTATAGGGGTTATCTGGGGCGCCAAATCGTGCGGTGCAAGTTTCAGCTCGATTGGAGTTACGGCTGCCGAGTTATAGCCTCCGGCATTTTCGTGTGGTCACCTTGCATGACTTAGCCGAGTAGCCAATAATTCCACAACAAATTATCCAATTCCTAGTAATCCCTACATTTTCTGAATGGCAATGAAGTGATGAACATCATCCCAGGTCCAGTTTGTTGTGGATTCTGACGAAATGACCCGTGACCTCTGGTCACGGGTCAGGGTGTCCTGTCCCCCCCCAAAAAAAACACTTTTTCGTCGGTGCAAGCTTGCCAATTGACACGGCGTTCTTCTCTAGGCCAATACAAAGTATGCCACATTTAATTACAATCCTTTGAGTTTTGGTCCCCCGGGCCTCCGTAAGTTGTCGACCCCTACCCAAAAGGTCAAAAATAAAAATCGTCGTACAGATCTCCGCGTGTGTTCATTTGAAAGCTCTTGTCGAGTAGAATAAACTTGAATTCAGTCGAAGTGCTCTAAATTCAAGGTTTCGCTCTATGAGTCAAACAGCTACCTAAACCAAGCCTTCAATAGAGCTCTATTGAAGGTTTGGTTTTGGTAGCTGTTTATGACTCATAGAACGAAAACTGAATTTAGAGCATTTCGACTGAATTAAAGTTGATTCTACTCGACAAGAGCTTTCAAATGAGCAAACGTGAAGGTCTGTACGACGACTTTGATTTTTGACTTTTTGGATAGTGGTCAACAACTTACGGAGGCCCAGGGGGGGGGGGGGGGGGCAAAATTAAAAGGATCGCAATTAAATTTGGCATACTTGTTATTGGCCTAGAGAAGAACGCCGTGTCAATTGGCAAGCTTTCACCGACGTTTTTTTTTTGGTGGGGGGGGGGGAGGCACCCTAACCTCTGGTGACTTGACCTGACCTCAGTGGCGTACCCAGGATTCAATCCAGGGGGCAATTTTTATGAGGGGGCATAATGTACCCCCACAAAAACTCACCGGATTTAGCCCACTTTATTTTTAGAGGGGCATATTTTAAAACAAAAATTCGCTCTCAAAAATGGGGGAAAATCATTCATTTTTCGTTCGAGCAGGGGACCCCAAGGTACCTACATCCACAAAAACTCTCCGTATTTTCGCCAGGCCGGCCAGATTTACGGTGAGTTTTGTGAGAGTATCGTGGGCACAGGTCTTATTTCGTATACTGATGCACTAGCCAAAGGGACCAGGTCCAGTTGATGCTCCAAAGGCCTTGGTTGTTCATCCATGAAGCCCCAGATCGGCCTCCCAAGGGCTAAAAAAAACATGAATTGTCCCATGATGTCATTTATTGCGGTTTCTGTTACACAAAGGTTTCAGATTGCAATATAAGCCACTTGAAGGTTAAGTTGGGTGAATTTCTTGATGACCCAGGTGCAATTGTTGCTCAGTGGCCTCTGCAAGGTCAGCTGAGGTCACCAGCACTTGTTTGCCAATCACTCTTGATAGCATAAGGATAGAGACGTGCGAATGCCACCACTGTGTTTGTCTCGTCGAGTCACGTCGCCCCATATGCAGCATGACCTACCTGGGTCACCCAATGACCTTGACATAGTTCACATTTTGAAGTTGACCTAACCAGGTCACCATTAATATGTTTCGAAGTGCCTTGACGAGACAAACACGATGGTGTTAACATGCTTGCTCTATGTTTAATCGATAAACGAACAACTTGAAATTGTTCGTTGTTGCTAGTAAACAAAAGTTTTCATGAATGCCTTTTTATCTATTAAACATAGATAAATAATGTTAGCACCATCGTGTTTTTCTCGTCAAGGCGCTTCGAAACATATTAATGGTGACCTGGTTAGGTCAATTTCCAAATTTGACCTCAGGTCAAGGTCATTGGGTGACTCAGGTAGGTCATGTTGCATATGGGGCGACGCGACTCAACGAGACAAACACAGTGGTGTCATTCGCACGTCTATCTTTATTTTATCAAGAGTTATTGGCAAACAAGTGCTGGTGACCTCAGATGGCCTCAGCTGACCTTGTAGAGGTCACTGAGCAACAATTGCACCTGGATCATCAATAAATTCACCCAACTTAGACTTCAAGTGGCTTATATTGCAACCTGAAACCTTCGTGTGACACAGCAACCGCATTAAATGCCATCATGGGACAATTTTTTTTTGTTGGTGAAAAGAGAAAAGCGCGTTATTTTCAGCAATTAAAAAGTACATTTATAGCAAATACCCATCTCCAAAATACCCAACTCCACAGAATCCACAACAAACTGGGCCTGGGATGATGTTCATCACTTCATTGCCATTCAGACAATGTATGGGTTTCTAGGAATTGGATAATTTGTTGTAGAGTTATTGGCTGATCGGCAAAGTCATGCAAGGTGACCTCACGAAAATGCCGGAGGCTATAACTCGGCAGCCGTAGCTCCGATGGAGCTGAAACTTGCACCGCACGATTTGGCGCCCCAGATAACCCTTATAACGGACTTTCATCGAAATCGGAGATGTAGGGTGTTTCCGCCTTGTCGATCTGTCCTGGAATGCCCCATTTGTGATTGATTTATTTAGGAACCATCCACAACGTGGCTATTACGGTTTCTGTACATTTGAACATGTGGTAAAAACATGTGCAGTACACAGCACGATTAACAACAGTTTGCATAGGCACTGATGAGAATAGCTTGACGGACTGTTTGGTGGCACTCGCTCACGTCACGCACTCGGTTATTGCCAATGCGGCTACAAACGCGCGCCTGGACGGAGCGGCTTTCACGGCTGATGGCAGCGCATTCCACGTGCCGACTGCTCGGTACGATAAACCCTTCTGGGTCTGAGCCATTCTACATTTCGGAAGGTGAAGATCTCCGGCGTCGGCAGCCCTAGTGCTCCTGGCCGATACGTCAGACCGCTTGGTGAACATGTTACGCAGCCCCTGTCCTAAAGACACTGTCGACTAATCAGAGCTTTGTGCACGTTGGTACAGTTGTCTCGGGTGACCAGTGCCTCTACTCTCTCCCACCCGAGATACGCGAGAACTGGCGAAATGTGGTCACTACGTCGCACGCCGATGACGAGCCGAGCGGCAAAGTTCAAGCACCTCTGAACGCGAAGCAGTCGGCACTGGGCAGCCCCTCCCCAGGCAGATAGACAGTAAAGGATATAACCGAAGTTTGTTTGAACACTATTTAAATATAACACTATAACACTATTCTTTAGAATTGTGTTTCCATTGTGAAACAAACCTGAGCTGTTCGATTGGAGGGGGTTTAACAAAGTTGGCCGCAGATATGAGGTATGAGGTAAAACGTGTGCTTGGACGAGGAGTTTAAGGACGTCAGGAGTGAGGTCATGTCGGATTTTATTCCGAGATGCGGACCGCGGTGATGCAGTGTCCCAGAATGTATTGACTTGTGTGGGAAATGACACCCAAATGTGTGGGAAATGACAGCCAAATGTGTGGGAAATGACACCCAAATGTGTGGGAAATGACACCCAAATGTGAATAATTTCCCACTCTCCCCATTTCAGGAGTTCATTTTGCACTCCCAAATTATGAATTGATATTGATTCTGACAAAAATATTGACTAAAAATACATGATTTCAACGAAAACTACTGCTTTTCATATTCAAAACAATTCAATATTGTACCATTTTGTACATAATTTTCCACTCTCATGGTCTTTTTTCTCGAATTTTCCACTCTGACACCCAAGCAAAATTGGAATTTTTGGACACTGCGGTGGTGGCATTGCACCTCCGTACCACCATGGATACATGAGGATCCCAGTTGAGGTGCTAGTCGAGGACTCCAACACTTTGATGGTGGAGAATGGGGTGACGGTCGAGCCAGAGACGTTGATGCCGAAATTACTCGATATTTTTTTTTACCAATGAGCCTAAAGGCAGCCTTGTCTGGATTCATTTTTAGGCTGTTAGCTTGTAACCAATTTTGAAGGCGTTTTGAATTTTGAAGGAATATGAGAAAGTGGATGGGTCCGACGATGGAACCCTGGGCCACTTTGTGGGTGAGCGGAAGAATGGAGGAGCCGCCCGTCACATTCTGCCCCCCCCCCCGATATCTCGAGAACTGCTGGGTCGATTTCGATGGGAGGGGGGGGGGGGGGGGGGGGGGGAACGTCATTCGATTCGTCATGACAAGATCTTTCTTTTAGGGGCCCGAATTTTGTTTTGTTAAAACATGGGGGCCAGGGGACAAAAATACGAGAAATGTGTGTTTTTGAAGGTCATTGCGGCCATGACCGATTGATGCGACGGTCATTGCGACCATGATGATTTGACCGATTGTCATGCCCCCAAAGTTTTTGAGCTTCAAATGTACTGGTCTTTAATATATTAAAATATAAATACCAAAATCAAAAATCATAGGCGTATTCAGGGGATTTAAAATGGGGGGGGGGGGGGGGGAGGCATTTTCTGATAACAAATTTGCGCTGTTCGTGATTGTTTGGGACGACATGAACGTCACATATGGGTATTACTTTCTGTAATTGGTTAAATTTAATATATTACGCATAGGCGGATCCAGGAAAACAACGTGGGGGCACCATGCGAGTAACGCTTTTATCATCTTACTAATTTTAAGTTGGACCTAATTTGATGGAGGGTATCGCCTCAATTTTTGTTGTTGTTCCTGAGTGCGCCTCTGCCAAAAAACATGTATAATCCCAGTATGTATGATGCATATATACTATATTTTCGCGGTGGGGCCCTTCGGATGAAAATAACAAATGCAAACTTTCACTTTTCATTTGTAAGATATACATCTGGATTTGTTATTTATTTTTGTATTAAAAAAATACAACTGGACAGTGGCCCCACCGGGCCGCCTCATAGGGGCCCCGCATTTCGTAAGGGGGCACGGGCCCGTGTGCCCCCTTGTGTGCGCCTCTGGGCCTTTCAGATGAAAATATAAAAGGTAAAAGTTTTACTTTCATTTGTAAAATAAATCCTGATTTGTATTCAATAAAAAAACAACCAAACAATGGCCTCAGCCCCCGCGAGGCCGCCTCAGAGGGGCCCCGTATTTCGTAAGGGGAGGGGGGCACGGGCCCGTGTGCCCCCCCTTGTGTGCGCCTCTGCTTGCAGATACCGAATGCTCTGCGGAGCGATAATTTTCCAACTGAAAATTCTCCCCGACAGAGTAGATGCCGAACGCGCGAAGAGGAAATTATCGGCGATAATTATCCAGCGGAGAATATCCAAAGGAAAACAATTTCCAGATACCGAACGCACGCTTGAATGAATTCACGGATGCACATTGGCGCATTACGTCACGGGCCGCGGACAGTCGTGATGTGCTAAGATGAAAATAGCAAATAAAAACTCACTTCATTGGTGGAAAAAATACATGATAATTTTCTCTTGATAAAATACAACCGGACAGGGGCCCCACCATTAGAGGGGCCCCGCATTTCATAAGGGGGAGGCACGTGGGCCAGTGCGTCCCCTTGTGTGCGCCTCTAGTATGAGGCACACTTCGTGTCTTATTTTATATATTGATATTTGTTCTCCTTAGAGCTTCGACCCGTTACACATTTTCGCGATAACGTCGCTTTCTATATTTTTGCGGTGAGCCCCTTCGGATGAAAATACAAAATGAACACTTTCACTTTCTTGTTTCCATGGCCATTTAATTTGTCATGTGTGGCCATACATCCGGATCTTTGTTTTATAAAAACAAAAATACAACCGGGCAGGGGCCCCTACCGCGGGGGGGGGGGGGCTGTCCGTAAGGAGCCCCACCGCGGGGCCCCTTACGAAATGCGGGGACGCATAGGGACCCGCATTTAGTAAGGGGTACGGGCCCATGTGCCCCCCTTGTGTGCGCCTCTGGGTCCTTCGGATGAAAATATAAAATGTAAAACTTTTACTTTCATTTGTTAAAAAAAATCCGGATTTGTTTAAAAAAAAATACAACAAAAAAGGGGCCCCATGGGACCGCCTCAGAGGGCCCATGGGACAGCCTCAGAGGGGCTCCCACGGGGCCGCCTCAGAGGGGACCCACGAGGCCGCCTCAGAGGGCCCCGCATTTCGTAAGGGGGGGGGGGGACAGCCCCCCCCCGCGGTGGGGCCCCTGCCCGGTTGTATTTTTGTTTTATAAAACAAAAGTCCGGATGTATGGCCACACACGTGTGTCATTTGTCCCCCCCCCTATGTGCGCTTCTGGATGTCCGAGATTGGCGTATCCGGAAATCGGCCCTTGAACATGAGTGCCTGCTCTTTAACAATTGTTTACGATTAGATGGGCACAATCTCCACATCACTGCCCATGTGACCTGTTTTATGAGTGCTGCTCAAATGACTGTCTAGGTTGATGTGTATATGCGGATGTGACTAGCATTCCAGTATGACTCGATTGACTCTTATTTCGTTCACCGACTGGCAGTGGAGATATAGTCGTTTGCAGTTTTCACACCGTTTTGCCAGAGTATTTGCCATCGCGGAAGAAGTTCGTCGGTCGTTTTCACGAAGCTCGTCAAATTATCGCAAAATTATTTGGTAAGTTACCCATGGTATGCATTTATTATCTGTAGGATATGCTAATCCCATTCCCTGCGGGCGGCCATAATTACGTTAACCTGCGGGGGGGGGGCAGATTCTGCCCCCCCCCCCCAGAGATATCGAGAACCGCTCGGTCGATTTCGATGAGACAAACACCATCCGATTCGTCATGATAAGATCTTTCTTTTAAGATCCCTATTTTTTCTTCAAAAATGAGACCTTCGTGAGAATCACACGTGAATTTTGTACACACCGCTGTCACGCGTCCCGAAAAGTTATTTCCACAAAAGCAACGCGTCATTTCTGATAACCATTTGCGCCGAAATAGAGTGTAGTTTGGATTCAAAATCGATACCATATGAAGTGTTCTTCTTACATGTAAAACAAACGTTTGCTCGAGCTTCAGTTCCGATTGGCAGCTTGCTGGCCGCTATTTTCTCGCCCAGAACCCAGTTGAGTTTTTTAAGCCCAGATTTCATGGTAAGAGCCGTGTTTCCAAAATTTTCCAGTTTTTCACTGTGGATAGCCGGATTTTAATTGCTACGAAGTCAATTTTTACATTTTTTTTTGTGTGTGGGGGGGAAACATGTCCCCCCCAGGTTGTGGGGGGGGGGGGGGGGCATGGCCTGGTTGCCCCCCCCCCTGGATCCGCTAGTGGCGTAGGTACATACATTTCGGGTAGGGTACTAGCCCACTGGCGGATCCAGCCGTCGGTTTGGTGGGGGGGGGGGGGGGGGGACTTATTGTGGCAAAGGGTACCCCCATTTTTTATCTGCTTGTACGGATCGAGGGACTAGGAGATTCTTTTTGCTTACACCTCAACACAGCAACCTTCCGGTGGAGACGCGTCGTGATTTTTTATTTCGACCGGCACTGTTGATTATTTATGCCATCCCGGCACGTCGCTGTTCAGACAGCTGACCTTGGTGACAATAGCATACCACCGGAGTGCGCTTCCTGGTCCATCTCCCAATAACACTCGACAGCTGCTGACCTCAGGACCGCCCGGTGTGATGCGATCCACACAGGCGGCGTCCTGCAGACACCGCCGCCGGCCGCGCCGCCTGCCGCGCCGCCGCCGTCGGCTGATATCGCAACGTTGGCTGGTGATATTGCTAGTCGCGGTGCCGTGCCAGGGTGCTCACTGCTCATAATGGATCTGTTCCCGTGGCGCCTCTAACCTCCAAGTTGCTCCAACTTGCAACTGTCTGTGCAATAGCATACAACTGGAGCAACTTGGAGGAAGTTAGAGGAGATTAGAGGCGCCACGGGAACAGGCCCAATGTGAGCTCAGTGTTTATCTTGGCGGCGGAGCTAAACTCGTCATGTCACGCGCAGTGAAATTGGAAAACGGATGGGTGAATTTGGCTGTGTTTATGACAAGGTATTGGGTCCGTTCAAGGCCATAGATACTGGTCCGTTGTCTGCGCCCAAGGCCCAAGGCCCTAGAGACAGAAACTGTGGTATGCGCCAAGTAACCAACCCGATGGCACCTTACCTGGCGTCTGTGGTATGGTACCGAGCCGGCGGGGTTTGGTATCGGGGTACGGGAGACTGACTTTTTCAACTCTAATGAGCTTCAAGTCAATGCAGCCTTTCAGGTCCCGTTATAAATAGCAACAGTGAGAGACGGGGCTCCGGAAAACCGCCTGGGGGCTGGGATATAGGTGATTGGAGTTATATTAAATCGGCTACTTTGATATTTCGTAGTCAATCGCCCTAGCCGACACAAAGCATGATGTCACAAAGGTCAGCAACTTATATTTGCCTTGAGATATCACGATGTACTGCTGGCGGCCCCAAACACACGGTACCTCTGACTCATCTGTCAGCAATTCTCCTCCCCTGTCATGCCACCTAAGAGCAGTGCTCCTTGCCATTTCATACCGTTTTAACCACCGGAACTATCGATGTTTTAACCACCGGAACTATCGGTGTTTTAACCACCGGAACTATCGGTGTTTTAACCACCGGAACTATCGGTGTTTTAACCACCGGAACTATCGGTGTTTTAGCCACCGGAACTATCGGTGTTTTAGCCACCGGAACTATCGGTGTTTTAACCACCGGAACTATCGGTGTTTTAACCACCGGAACTATCGGTGTTTTAACCACCGGAACTATCGGTGTTTTAACCACCGGAACTATCGGTGTTTTAACCACCGGAACTATCGGTGTTTTAGCCACCGGAACTATCGGTGTTTTAACCACCGGAACTATCGGTGTTTTAACCACCGGAACTATCGGTGTTTTAACCACCGGAACTATCGGTGTTTTAACCACCGGAACTATCGGTGTTTTAACCACCGGAACTATCGGTGTTTTAGCCACCGGAACTATCGGTGTTTTAGCCACCGGAACTATCGGTGTTTTAGCCACCGGAACTATTGGTGTTTTAGCCACCGGAACTATCGATGTTTTAACCACCGGAACTATCGGTGTTTTAGCCACCGGAACTATCGGTGAACGTTCTGCTGCGTGGCGTGTCTGCCTTGACCCATGCTTGCCTCGACGTAGCCTCTGTCTTGACCCTTGCCTCGACCTAGCCTCTGTCTTGACTCTTGCCTCGACGTAGCCTCTGTCTTGACCCTTGCCTCGACGTAGCCTCTGTCTTGACCCTTGCCTCGACGTAGCCTCTGTCTTGACCCTTGCCTCGACGTAGCCTCTGTCTTGACTCTTGCCTCGACGTAGCCTCTGTCTTGACCCTTGCCTCGACGTAGCCTCTGTCTTGACCCATGCCTCGACGTAGCCTCTGTCTTGACTCTTGCCTCGACGTAGCCTCTGTCTTGACCCTTGCCTCGACGTAGCCTCTGTCTTGACCCTTGCCTCGACGTAGCCTCTGTCTTGACCCTTGCCTCGACGTAGCCTCTGTCTTGACCCATTCCTCGACGTAGCCTCTGTCTTGACCCTTGCCTCGACGTAGCCTCTGTCTTGACCCTTGCCTCGACGTACCCAAGACCGTCGAGGCAAGGGTCTTGACCCTTGCCTCGACGTAGCCTCTGTCTTGACCCATGCCTCGACGTAGCCTCTGTCTTGACCCTTGCCTCGACGTAGCCTCTGTCTTGACCCATGCCTCGACGTAGCCTCTGTCTTGACCCTTGCCTCGACGTAGCCTCTGTCTTGACCCTTGCCTCGACGTAACCTCTGTCTTGACCCATGCCTCGACGTAGCCTGTCTTGACCCTTGCCTCGACGTAGCCTCTGTCTTGACCCTTGCCTCGACATAGCCTCTGTCTTGACTCTTGCCTCTACGTAGCCTCTGTCTTGACCCTTGCCTCGACGTAGCCTCTGTCTTGACCCATGCCTCGACGTAGCCTCTGTCTTGACCCTTGCCTCGACGTTGCCTCTGTCTTGACCCTTGCCTCGACGTAGCCTCTGTCTTGACCCATGCCCGAACCGACCCCCGCGGTATCCTTTTGACCTGTCTGACCTGCTGATCCTGCGCCACCCACCTGACCTGTCTGACCCTTCTTGATCCCGGCAGCACCCGGGCGGTGATGATGTGCTGAAGGACGTGGCCGGCCGGGACTCCACCGAGAACTTCGAGGACGTCGGCCACTCCGCCGACGCCAGGGAGATGATGGCAGAGTTCGAAATCGGAGAGCTGGCCGAGGTGGGTAGCTGGAGTAGTTGGTAAACACCGCACCACCTTGCAACCTTGGTAGACGCGATACCAGTTATAGAGGCTTAGATCTGAAGGGGGCCGAATCGGCCTCCTCGTAGTGTGTTTAACTTTCAGAGGCTCTGTAGGGTGCTTGTTAGCTCCGTTGTCTGTTATCTGCGTCATTTTGTAGCGGTTCAGTTTTGTCCTCGTAGTGTGTTTAACTTTCAGAGGCTCTGTAGGGTGCTTGTTAATCTCCGTTGTCTGTTATCTGCGTCATTTTGTAGCGGTTCAGTTTTGTCCTCGTAGTGTGTTTAACTTTCAGAGGCTCTGTAGGGTGCTTGCTAAGCTCCGTTGTCTGTTATCTGCGTCATTTTGTAGCGGTTCAGTTTTGTCCTCGTAGTGTGTTTAACTTTCAGAGGCTCTGTAGGGTGCTTGCTAAGCTCCGTTGTCTGTTATCTGCGGCATTTTGTAGCGGTTCAGTTTTGTCCTCGTAGTGTGTTTAACTTTCAGAGGCTCTGTAGGGTGCTTGCTAAGCTCCGTTGTCTGTTATCTGCGTCATTTTGTAGCGGTTCAGTTTTGTCCTCGTAGTGTGTTTAACTTTCAGAGGCTCTGTAGGGTGCTTGCTAAGCTCCGTTGTCTGTTATCTGCGTCATTTTGTAGCGGTTCAGTTTTGTCCTCGTAGTGTGTTTAACTTTCAGAGGCTCTGCAGGGTGCTTGCTAAGCTCCGTTGTCTGTTATCTGCGGCATTTTGTAGCGGTTCAGTTTTGTCCTCGTAGTGTGTTTAACTTTCAGAGGCTCTGTAGGGTGCTTGCTAAGCTCCGTTGTCTGTTATCTGCGGCATTTTGTAGCGGTTCAGTTTTGTCCTCGTAGTGTGTTTAACTTTCAGAGGCTCTGTAGGGTGCTTGTTAATCTCCGTTGTCTGTTATCTGCGTCATTTTGTAGCGGTTCAGTTTTGTCCTCGTAGTGTGTTTAACTTTCAGAGGCTCTGTAGGGTGCTTGTTAGCTCCGTTGTCTGTTATCTGCGTCATTTTGTAGCGGTTCAGTTTTGTCCTCGTAGTGTGTTTAACTTTCAGAGGCTCTGTAGGGTGCTTGCTAAGCTCCGTTGTCTGTTATCTGCGTCATTTTGTAGCGGTTCAGTTTTGTCCTCGTAGTGTGTTTAACTTTCAGAGGCTCTGTAGGGTGCTTGTTAGCTCCGTTGTCTGTTATCTGCGTCATTTTGTAGCGGTTCAGTTTTGTCCTCGTAGTGTGTTTAACTTTCAGAGGCTCTGTAGGGTGCTTGTTAATCTCCGTTGTCTGTTATCTGCGTCATTTTGTAGCGGTTCAGTTTTGTCCTCGTAGTGTGTTTAACTTTCAGAGGCTCTGTAGGGTGCTTGTTAGCTCCGTTGTCTGTTATCTGCGTCATTTTGTAGCGGTTCAGTTTTGTCCTCGTAGTGTGTTTAACTTTCAGAGGCTCTGTAGGGTGCTTGTTAGCTCCGTTGTCTGTTATCTGCGTCATTTTGTAGCGGTTCAGTTTTGTCCTCGTAGTGTGTTTAACTTTCAGAGGCTCTGTAGGGTGCTTGTTAATCTCCGTTGTCTGTTATCTGCGTCATTTTGTAGCGGTTCAGTTTTGTTCGTTTCATCCTAAATGACACATACTGCACATAGTGCACAGTGCTAACGACTTCTGTTTTGTCTAACGTCGACCTGATCTGTTTGGCCAGGCGGACCGAAAGAGCAGCAAGGCGAACAAGGCCCCGTGGTCTGCAGACGGTCAGCAGGCAGGGTGAGTTCACGTTCAAAGACGCCGCTCGAATTGTGCTAACTAGTTCAAGTGACACTTGAGCTAGTTCAGATAACACTTGAGCTAGTTCAGACTGTTGGCATGCAGCATCTCAGTCGTGTATTGCGTCGATGCTGTCTGCCAAACGACGTTCAGTGCAGACCGTAAGCTTCCCGTACGCTGCCTCACGGTCGCCCAGAGTAGTTCGCTTCCGAACCGCAGAAGGGCGTCACATAACCGTGCATTTGCGGCGCCGTTAAACTCAAATCGCCACCATTCGAGTCACCACCGCTGATAATCCTGCAAGTCATCGTTGGCCCGCCGGGCCGAGTTCGTGGACTGGCGCCGTCGTGATGTCACGTTCTGCGCGGCTGACTGTCTGTGTCTGGCCGGTCATGCGGCGTGCCAGACGCCCTGTCATGGGGTGTGACGTCACTGTGACGTGTCGGTGCCATCGGAGTGGTGCAGCGCGGCCCGGGGGACGCCTGAATAGGTGTGACGTGTTAGTGCCATTGGAGTGGTGCAACGCGGCCCGGGGGGACAGTCACGGAAGGCGGGCGGATCGCTCGTTTGATCGCCGTCAGTTTTATCCTCGTCTCGGGCTATTATGGGGTTGCTGTTTCTACTGTCGGATCGTCTTACGTCCGATACCGTCCTTACGAGGAGCATCACGATCAGCCGACGCTGCCACAGCTCAGTCTGGCGCAGTGCTGCTCCAGTCATAACTGTACCTCTGCTGGCCTCTTTCAGGAGCTCTCCCAATCTATATAGACGTCTTTCCGACCATGGCATGGTGTCCTTGCTTGGCACGACCTGTTTCCCATGCTCACGTTTCCAGGCCTTCGCTGATCCTTAATACACTGGCTTAATCACTGTCTGTCTGATTGCGATTCCTCTCCCGGATAATGCCCTTCTTTGCTTGCTAACTCTCTTCTCCTGTCCTGACCTATCTTGACCTCTGTCCGCCAGGCCTGATCCTTCTCCCGAGGAGAACGTTGCCGCCAAATCCTCCTGACGTGTCCTGCTGTAGCGTCACTGTCAGCAACGACTCGTGCTGACATCTGCCGACTTCGGCTGATTTCCGCCTGCCTCTGCCAACCTCTGTCAGCCTCCGCGAACCTCCACCGATCGCTGGTGACGTCTACCAACCTCTGCCAACCTCCACCGATCGCTGGTGACGTCTACCAACCTTTGCCAATCTCTCAGCCTCCGCGAACCTCCACCGATCGCTGGTGACATCTACCAACCTCTGCCAACCTCTACCAACCCCTGATGACCTCTACCGACCTCTACCAACCTCTGCCAACCTCTACCAACCTCTGATGACATCTACCAACCACTGTCAACCTCTACCGACTTATGCTGACCCCTAGTGACCGCTACCGACCTCTGATGACCTCTACTGACATCTACCAACATCTATCGACCTTGTCTGACCTCCGATAACCTCTGTGGACGTCTGCCGATCTCTGACCTGACCTGCCGTCCGGTGTCCGGTTTAGTTTGTGTCCCAGCACGTGGCCGATCTCTGACCTGACCTGCCGTCCGGTGTCGGGTTTAGTTTGGGTCCCAGCACGTGGCCGATCTCTGACCTGACCTGCCGTCCGGTGTCGGGTTTAGTTTGGGTCCCAGCACGTGGCCCGCCCGGCTCCACCGGTTGACTACCGGCCTCGGCGGCCAGCTGGCCGGCCAGATGCCCCGTCCCCCTCCCGACCATTCGTCTGTGTAGCACGAGGCTGGGGTGTGCATGACACCAGGGACGCAGCTATTAGCTCCCTAAACGATACTGATTACTACAGGTGTGTCCACATCTGTTGCTGGACAGCGAGCCCAGCAGCGTCGGACAGAGATGTCATACAATCATGAGGTACCATTTGTAATCCACCTGAAGGGACTTGACGAAATTTGGACGGTAGTGCTTCGTTAAATAAGTAATAACGAACCGGGCACAAGGAATATTCCTCAATCGACTTATGCCGTTGCCTCGATGTTCTGACGCAGGGACTAGTTGAGCAGGTCGAGGATGGTGTAATTTAATTCAGACTGGTTATGGATTCGACACTGATTTAATCGATTTGAATCGTTAAATAAAAATGCATTGAATCAAAACGTTGATTCGCCACCAGATCTTTTGATTCATGAATCGTGATTGAATCAAAACCCGCATCAAATCAAGGCTGATTGAATCAAAAGATTTAACGATTCAAGTACACTGGTAAATTGTGCAAATACATGCGGTCCCAGTGGCTACATTCATGTATACTGAAATACTATTGCTCTAACAATGTTTTAATGATCATATTATATGCAGGTTTTCATTTTTATTGATTTGACATAAATCCACCTCATATATTTAAATGTTGAATCAAACGTGAATCGATCAAAATATTTGTTTTGATTCTTTGAATCGGAAGGAATCAATTCTCCAAATTGTATCCTTGAATCGAACGGTGATTGAATCATTCAGATTCCAAAATGAATCATGATTGAACCGTTCCAAAAAAGTTGAATCAATAACCAGTCTGATTTCATTACATCAGTTTTAATTATCGCATAACTCTTATGTCTGGACCTTCTGGTCGCTCTTGGCTGCCGGACCGTCCTGTATCGTTAGTTCTAAAAGGTGCCGGTGGCCGTGACTTGCCGCTTTGAGCGGTGTGTTTATAGCTTTTTTTTGTGCCGCCCTTCCACGCTGTGAACTACGCCGCTATGTGTATCTATCTACGCCGCTATGTGTATCTATCTATGCCGCTATGTGTATCTATCTATGCCGCTGTGTATCTATCTATGCCGCTGTGTATCTATCTATGCCGCTATGTGTATCTATCTATGCCGCTGTGTATCTATCTATGCCACTATGTGTATCTATCTATGCCGCTATGTGTATCTATCTATGCCGCTGTGTATCTATCTATGCCGCTATGTGTATCTATCTATGCCGCTGTGTATCTATCTATGCAGCTATGTGTATCTATCTATGCCGCTATGTGTATCTATCTGTGCCGCTATGTGTATCTATCTATGCCGCTGTGTATCTATCTATGCCGCTATGTGTATCTATCTATGCCGCTATGTGTATCTATCTATGCCGCTGTGTATCTATCTATGCAGCTATGTGTATCTATCTATGCCGCTATGTGTATCTATCTATGCCGCTATGTGTATCTATCTATGCCGCTATGTGTATCTATCTATGCCGCTGTGTATCTATCTATGCCGCTATGTGTATCTATCTATGCCGCTATGTGTATCTATCTATGCCGCTGTGTATCTATCTATGCCGCTATGTGTATCTATCTATGCCGCTATTTGTATCTATCTATGCCACTATGTGTATCTATCTATGCCGCTATGTGTATCTATCTATGCCGCTATGTGTATCTATCTATGCCGCTATGTGTATCTATCTATGCCACTATGTGTATCTATCTATGCCGCTATGTGTATCTATCTATGCCGCTGTGTATCTATCTATGCCGCTATGTGTATCTATCTATGCCGCTGTGTATCTCTATGCCACTATGTGTATCTATCTATGCCGCTATGTGTATCTATCTATGCCGCTATGTGTATCTATCTATGCCGCTGTGTATCTATCTATGCCGCTATGTGTATCTATCTACGCCGCTATGCGTATCTATCTATGCCGCTATGTGTATCTATCTATGCCGCTGTGTGTATCTATCTACGCCGCTGTGTATCTATCTATGCCGCTATGTGTATCTATCTATGCCGCTGTGTGTATCTATCTATGCCGCTATGTGTATCTATCTACGCCGCTGTGTATCTATCTACGCAGGAATGTATAGCCTGCCTTCGCGATTCGGTGCATTGATGAACTGTTTTACTTTGTGTGGCTTATGCCGGTGTTGCAGTGCTTCATTGCCGTGTGGCCGCAGTGACGTCTGACGTGGCCCGCTGTTTCAGCTTGGCCGTCTGGCTGTTCCCTTTGGGTGCGGCGGTTCTCGTCACGCTCATCTACCGGTACGTCACGGCCGCGTAACACCAACGTCACCGTGACCGTTACCGTTACCGCCGCTGCCGCCGCTGCCGCCGCTGCCGCTGCTCAGAAAACGGACCCCGCTCTCGGGTGTCTCGCTCCAAGCTAAACGTCGTGCGCTCCGGTGGACGCAACAACTAGGATTCATTTTAATTCTGAACTAATGTTATTTTTATGTTGTAGTTTGTGCGGGACGGGTTGAGAGGGTGTGTTGTACGTGGACACGTGGGCCTGCTATGCTGCTACGTCGCTATGTTAGCGCCGGGGAGTGGGAATACGGGTTGGGTGGCGGTTCAGTCAATGTCATGTCTGTGTCGCGGTGATGAAGATGTGTCGCTGTTGTCACTGTACGGACCAAACCTCACCGCACGCAGAGCGGCCTTCACTCGCGCACAGGGGACAGTGCAATGGTTTGTCAGCCCGGTCGTCTGGGTTCTGCCAGGACGAAACTGTGCACGCTGCGTGTGTGTTGGTGTGTGTGTGTGTTGGTGTGTGTGTGTGTGTGTGTGTCGTATGTGTGTCGTATGTGAAGGACGTCACTGGGGCAATAAACTTGTCACTGCCGTACGCGGTTGAGTGGGATTGGCGTCAATGGCGAATGCTGTCGTATTCATGTCTCATTTTGCGTGTCTCCTTCCAGCTTTTGCGGATGAGTTAAAACGCTGAACAGATGAAGCCAATGTGTTCTATTTTTCAGTCACGTCAAAAGCTGAGTTCACACACCAGTACAAACAACCCGTGGAAATGCGAAACACGGTTAAATCAACACGATTTAGCATAGTTAAATCCCACAGACGAGTCCAACACTCCGATCAGCGAGTCACTGTCACCATCACCATCACCATCGGTGGCGGGAACACCGGTATTAACACGCCAAGTCATCGTGCATCGCCGCAACAGAGGTCACACAGAGGTCACACAGAGGTCACAGTGGCCGGATTGGTATGGGACGTGCGAGCACGGCTCACCAGTGTCACTGACATCGAGTTGACTAGACTAGAGCTGGGGGGTGCACCCCCCAGGCCCCGGAGTGTCATCGCGGTGCCTGCGTCCCCCAGGCCTCCGCGGTGTTCTCGCGGTTCAGACACCGCAAGAACACCGCGGAGACCTGGGGGACGCAGGCACCGCGAGGCGCGAGGACACCGTGGAGGCCTGGGGATGCAGGCACCGCGAGGACACCGCGGAGGCCTGGGATGCAGGCACCGCGAGGACACCGCGGAGGACACCGCGAGAACACCGCGAGGACACCGCGAGAACACCGCGAGGACACCGCGAGGACACCGCGAGGACACCGCGGAGGCCTGGGGATGCAGGCACCGCGAGGACACCGCGGAGGCCTGGGATGCAGGCACCGCGAGGACACCGCGAGGACACCGCGAGGACACCGCGAGGACACCGCGAGAACACCGCGAGGCCTGGGGGAATCCGAACGCGAGGCCAGAGGACACATGCGTTTGGTTCTCTTTCTTAAGGAGCATACGTGGAAAGGTTGTACACGACCTTCAAGAGAGGCCAGTTGTTTGAGATGTTAGGCATCATATCATCCGCAGAAATGTAAATAACTGTGAAATATATCATCAGTAATATGAGATTAAGCTTAATTATATGCAATGCAGGCGATTCTTTACGTGCCGCACAATGACATCAACGGCTCTTTGGTATTTGTTTTCAGGAATTAAACAGAAAACAAAAATGGAATCTCAAACGAAAACTAGAACTTCAAACAAACGAACAGAAACAAAAGAAACGGAAACAACTGCGACTATCATCCGAAGGCATAAAATACAATTAAGTCTTATTGTGAGATGGCGTTGCCTAAAAAGGCAACTCAACTAAAATATCACTGAGCTTCTCATTGATTGATGGCTACCAGAATCTAGCAAAAATAGAAACAGGGCTGGCGAATCGCGAAATCGAGGCGTTCGAGCCTTGGGCCACAGCCAAAATAGACCACATTTTCACGCTACCCGTAACTCTGAAACGACCGTCCCTGAATGCCACCTGGAGTTGAGCATGTTTTGGCCTACTCTCAAGGCTAGATTCGTTAGTTTAGGAACTTCCAGTTCTTTAGATTGTCAACACACATACTGGGGGAATGCCACTCTAGCCCTGCCACACAAACATCCCGAACACGCACATAAAGGAGACTAGTTTTACGAAGCTGCCATATTACGTATCCTGGTACAATGCGACACAAACCATGCCTGGTTATCAAGGAGCCACTTCTAAGCACCTGCTTGGTTAACTTTATAAACAAGTAAGTGCACTTGTGATCACAACCACGGGACCGTACTGGCTGCGCTGGTTGATAATTATATCACAACAACATAATAAAGCACTTTGCAAACATCACGTCAGAGTCGTCCATCACAACGTTTGGCATAGAACGCAGCATCTGTTTTCCACCCGTAACGCTCACACGGTATATTGGTAGTCTCTGAACTAAGTAACTTGGCAACATCGGTTCGGTCCCCGTTGCCGCTCTGGCTCATTGGAAGGCGATGCCGGGACGCGAGCTGACGTCGGCATGACGTCACCACCAGCGGGCGGTGCGAATTCCGTAGCATGATAGTAAACTCACTGCCGGGGCCAGCCCTCACGAGTGACAGCAGGCGGGTTCCAACTGAACACCAACTGGATACACAGCACCACCATGAGGCTTGCTCGTGACATCTCTAATGTGCTAGGGTTGTTAGTATTATAATTATACGGGGACCAGCCCACTTACTAAGTAAACATGCTAAGTAAAAAGAAAACGCCTGAGGCACTTAGTATATGGTTACGCCACGCGAATGTGGCTACAATTGCAACCATTCACCTTCAAGTGTAAAAGGGGCTTAAAATATATCGCTGCAACATGCAACAAGACTTATAAATATAAACTAAATTAGGATTGAGCAGGCATCAAAAGCTTCCCAAAACTACACATAACTTTAGTAATCAAATGAGGTTCGGTGTAGGCAAGGTTCAAATGATGAACATATTTTGCTGGCAATCTTCTGCCACAAGCTCTTTTCTGCGAAGCGTACAACATCAATCAAAGGAGTATCGACGGGGCAAAATATTAAGTGACAATGTCCGACGCCCGGTGACGCCCGGTTATTTACATATACTTTATAACATTACTTTCTACACTGAGACTAGATCGATCGTTGCCATGGCAACCGGCAGAATACCGTCAGTAGAGGCTGTCCTGAACCTGATATATTCATCCAACGCTCCAGACAATTGACTATACAAGAACTGTGGACTGTGAGATTCAAAGAGTTGACTAGACGAGAACTGTGGACTGTGAGGATTTAAAGAGTTGACTAGACTAGAACTGTGGACTGTGAGATTCAAAGAGTTGACTAGACTAGAACTGTGGACTGCGAGATTAAAAGAGTTGACTAGATGGGAGCTGTGGACTGTGGACTGTGAGATTCAAAGAGTTGACTAGACGAGAACTATGGACTGTGAGATTCAAAGAGTTGACTAGACGAGAACTGTGTAATGTGAGATTCAAAGAGTTGACTAGACGAGAACTGTGGACTGTGAGATTCAAAGGGTTGACTAGACGAGAACTGTGGACTGTGAGATTCAAAGAGTTGCCTAAACGAGAACTGTGGACTGTGAGATTCAAAGGGTTGACTAGACGAGAACTGTGGACTGTGAAGATTCAAAGAGTTGACTAGACTAGAGCTGTGGACTGTGATATTCAAAGAGTTGACTTGACTAGAGCTGTGGACTGTGATATTCAAAGAGTTGACTAGACTAGAACTGTGGACTGTGAAGATTCACAGAGTTGACTAGACGGGAGCTGTGGACTGTGCGGATTCAAAGAGTTGACTAGACGGGAGCTGCGGGCTGTTTATATTCGACCGTTGACCAGGAGAGAGTGGACGCCGACTAGGCCAGTCTCCACAGGGCCGCACTGCGTACAACAGAGTGGCCAATATGAGGCCATTTTGGGCGGAATTCAATATATACCAATGAACCGCGTTAAACCCCTGTTTGGACTTACTCTACCGCTATCTATAACTAAGGCACTTATACCCAACGTCACCACCAGTATCAAGAAGAGGCAATGGTCTCAGGAACGGAGTTGATACCCTGGATGGAACACAACAGGCACACGAATCTGACGCAGGGACAGATCCACAGTAAATAACTCGAAGTTAACATCGGAAGTCCACGTCGGACAAAGGCCCGCCGACCCCGGACCCTCAGACCGAACCGGGACCCAGTCCGCAGCAGCCAGCCAAAACCATCCGGACAGCTCTCGGACAGCTATCATCAAACATCGGCCAGCTCCGGACTGGGGCAGCATTTCCCAAGCCTGCCCGACGGGTATCAACAGAACCACACGGTCTAAAGGACCGGTGGGAAGCTCGGGTAAGGTTTGGTGGGACACGATATTGGGACAGGTGGGAAGCTCAGTTGTGGGGACAGGTGGGAAGCTCAGTTGTGGGGACAGGTGGGAAGCTCAGTTGTGGGACAGCATATGGGGACAGGTGGGAAGCTCAGTTGTGGGACAGCATATGGGGACAGGTGGGAAGCTCAGTTGTGGGACAGCATATGGGGACAGGTGGGAAGCTCAGTTGTGGGACAGCATATGGGGACTGGCCAAAGTATTGAAAAGGCACAGCGAGCAACGCAAACGACATACACAACAATCACTCTCTGTACCAGTGAGCCGCTGATGCACCATAAGCTAGCGAGTGATGCCCTAGGGTGGCAACACCACAATTACAACCTAGGCATTCGAGGCGGTTCGAATGAACAATCACCTCACGAAAATCAAGCCAGGTACGGTTAAGCTCGTAGGTTAAGGTCGATGGGATAACATCGGATAACATCAGCGTTGCGTTGACCATGTTCCACTGAGCAAAGAGCGAAACAGCAGCAGTCACTTCTAACATACCACCCGAACACAAGTCGAACCGACCCATAACAGACCCGAACACAAGTCGAACCGACCCATACCAGACCCGAACACAAGTCGAACCGACCCATAACAGACCCGAACACAAGTCGAACCGACCCATAACAGACCAACTGCCTTCCAGTGACGCCCGGTTCATCCAAAAATCTCCAACAGCGCCCCAACCTTGTGCGCAGAGTCGCTGGTGAGCTCCGTTTACTGAGGATCGGTGCGTGGATACCTTGCTCACGTGCGTGGACACCTGGCTCACGTGCGTGGACACCTGGCTCACGTGCGTGGACACCTGGCTCACGTGCGTGGACACCTGGCTCACGTGCGTGGACACCTGGCTCTCACGTGCGTGGATACCTGGCTCACGACGGACCGAGCCGGTCCACCTTGGACGACAGGCAGTTGTGCAAGGCGAACACGAACGGCTTCGGGGACGAGCCCATGTCCAGCTCCTGTGAACAGGCAGCATGATTAGTCAGCAGGCGAGCCCATGTCCAGCTCCTGTGAACAGGCAGCATGATTAGTCAGCAGACGAGCCCATGTCCAGCTCCTGTGAACAGGCAGCATGATTAGTCAGCAGACGAGCCCATGTCCAGCTCCCGTGAACAGGCAGCATGATTAGACAGCAGACGAGCCCATGTCCAGCTCCTGTGAACAGGCAGCATGATTAGTCAGCAGACGAGCCCATGTCCAGCTCCTGTGAACAGGCAGCATGATTAGTCAGCAGACGAGCCCATGTCCAGCTCCCGTGAACAGGCAGCATGATTAGACAGCAGGCGAGCCCATGTCCAGCTCCTGTGAACAGGCAGCATGATTAGTCAGCAGACGAGCCCATGTCCAGCTCCTGTGAACAGGCAGCATGATTAGTCAGCAGACGAGCCCATGTCCAGCTCCTGTGAACAGGCAGCATGATTAGACAGCAGACGAGCCCATGTCCAGCTCCTGTGAACAGGCAGCATGATTAGTCAGCAGACGAGCCCATGTCCAGCTCCTGTGAACAGGCAGCATGATTAGACAGCAGACGAGCCCATGTCCAGCTCCTGTGAACAGGCAGCATGATTAGTCAGCAGACGAGCCCATGTCCAGCTCCTGTGAACAGGCAGCATGATTAGACAGCAGACGAGCCCATGTCCAGCTCCTGTGAACAGGCAGCATGATTAGTCAGCAGACGAGCCCATGTCCAGCTCCTGTGAACAGGCAGCATGATTAGTCAGCAGACGAGCCCATGTCCAGCTCCTGTCCACAGGCAGCATGATTAGTCAGCAGACGAGCCCATGTCCAGCTCCTGTCCACAGGCAGCATGATTAGTCAGCAGACGAGCCCATGTCCAGCTCCTGTGAACAGGCAGCATGATTAGTCAGCAGACGAGCCCATGTCCAGCTCCTGTGAACAGGCAGCATGATTAGTCAGCAGGCGAGCCCATGTCCAGCTCCTGTGAACAGGCAGCATGATTAGACAGCAGACGAGCCCATGTCCAGCTCCTGTGAACAGGCAGCATGATTAGTCAGCAGACGAGCCCATGTCCAGCTCCTGTCCACAGGCAGCATGATTAGTCAGCAGACGAGCCCATGTCCAGCTCCTGTCCACAGGCAGCATGATTAGTCAGCAGACGAGCCCATGTCCAGCTCCTGTGAACAGGCAGCATGATTAGTCAGCAGACGAGCCCATGTCCAGCTCCTGTGAACAGGCAGCATGATTAGTCAGCAGACGAGCCCATGTCCAGCTCCTGTGAACAGGCAGCATGATTAGTCAGCAGACGAGCCCATGTCCAGCTCCTGTCCACAGGCAGCATGATTAGTCAGCAGACGAGCCCATGTCCAGCTCCTGTCAACAGGCAGCATGATTAGTCAGCAGACGAGCCCATGTCCAGCTCCTGTGAACAGGCAGCATGATTAGTCAGCAGACGAGCCCATGTCCAGCTCCTGTGAACAGGCAGCATGATTAGACAGCAGACGAGCCCATGTCCAGCTCCTGTGAACAGACAGCATGATTAGTCAGCAGACGAGCCCATGTCCAGCTCCTGTGAACAGGCAGCATGATTAGTCAGCAGACGAGCCCATGTCCAGCTCCTGTCAACAGGCAGCATGATTAGTCAGCAGACGAGCCCATGTCCAGCTCCTGTGAACAGGCAGCATGATTAGTCAGCAGACGAGCCCATGTCCAGCTCCTGTGAACAGGCAGCATGATTAGTCAGCAGACGAGCCCATGTCCAGCTCCTGTGAACAGGCAGCATGATTAGTCAGCAGACGAGCCCATGTCCAGCTCCTGTGAACAGGCAGCATGATTAGACAGCAGGCGAGCCCATGTCCAGCTCCTGTGAACAGGCAGCATGATTAGTCAGCAGACGAGCCCATGTCCAGCTCCTGTGAACAGGCAGCATGATTAGTCAGCAGACGAGCCCATGTCCAGCTCCTGTGAACAGGCAGCATGATTAGACAGCAGGCGAGCCCATGTCCAGCTCCTGTGAACAGGCAGCATGATTAGTCAGCAGACGAGCCCATGTCCAGCTCCTGTCCACAGGCAGCATGATTAGTCAGCAGACGAGCCCATGTCCAGCTCCTGTGAACAGGCAGCATGATTAGTCAGCAGACGAGCCCATGTCCAGCTCCTGTGAACAGGCAGCATGATTAGACAGCAGGCGAGCCCATGTCCAGCTCCTGTCAACAGGCAGCATGATTAGTCAGCAGACGAGCCCATGTCCAGCTCCTGTCAACAGGCAGCATGATTAGTCAGCAGACGAGCCCATGTCCAGCTCCTGTGAACAGACAGCATGATTAGACAGCAGACGAGCCCATGTCCAGCTCCTGTCAACAGGCAGCATGATTAGTCAGCAGACGAGCCCATGTCCAGCTCCTGTGAACAGGCAGCATGATTAGACAGCAGACGAGCCCATGTCCAGCTCCTGTGAACAGGCAGCATGATTAGACAGCAGACGAGCCCATGTCCAGCTCCTGTGAACAGGC
This sequence comes from Chirona hameri, assembly GCA_036785665.1. Taxonomy (NCBI): domain Eukaryota; kingdom Metazoa; phylum Arthropoda; class Thecostraca; order Balanomorpha; family Balanidae; genus Chirona; species Chirona hameri. The sequence goes on along the minus strand of JAXIVJ010000264.1, from coordinate 182,487 downwards.
AGCATGATTAGACAGCAGGCGAGCCCATGTCCAGCTCCTGTGAACAGGCAGCATGATTAGTCAGCAGACGAGCCCATGTCCAGCTCCTGTGAACAGGCAGCATGATTAGTCAGCAGACGAGCCCATGTCCAGCTCCTGTGAACAGGCAGCATGATTAGTCAGCAGGCGAAACTATGCCAGCTCCTGTCAACAGGCGAATAGGTGGACACGCGACCCCATGGCTAGTTCCTGACAACACCACGGATAGCTGAATAGACGGCCCAATATGAAGCTGCTGCGAACACAGTGGGAACACACAGAACACAGTATCCCACAGTATCACAAATGGCGAAGCTGGCGAAACCATGTCCAATTTTAGGAAAAGATGAACAGTCCTCAGTAGACGTCCCTTATCGAATAAACGAGCAACTTAGACAACCAGGGACAGTGTTACCCGAAGAGAATTTCGAGCCTTTAAATGAGTGTTGTGCAAACATACACACAAATCCACACCACCCGCAATCGAACACACACAACCTGCCCACAGCTACACTTAATCGAAATAAACCAACACCAAACCAGCCCGAGAGCATCTCACAGTATCCCACTCACAGTATCCCACAGTATCACAGCATCACACAGTATCCCACAGTATCACATCTCACAGTATCACACTCACAGTATCCCACAGTATCACACCATCGCACATTATCCCACAGTATCACAGCATCTCACAGTATCCCACTCACAGTATCCCACAGTATCACATCATCTCACATTATCCCACTCACAGTATCACACAGTATCACAGCATCACACAGTATCCCACTCACAGCATCCCACAGTATCACAGCATCCCACATCATCCCACAGTATCACAGCATCCCACAGTATCACAGCATCACACAGTATCCCACTCACAGCATCCCACAGTATCACATCATCACACAGTATCCCACTCACAGCATCCCACAGTATCACAGCATCCCACAGTATCACAGCATCACACAGTATCACAGCATCACATAGTATCACAGCATATCACAGTGTCCCACTCACAGTATCCCACAGTATCACAGCATCACACATTATCCCACTCACAGCATCCCACAGTATCCCACACTATCACAGCATCCCACAGTATCACAACATCCCACAGCATCCCACAGTATCACAGTATCCCACAGTATCACATCATCTCACATTATCACAGCATCACACAGTATCCCACTCACAGTATCCCACAGTATCACAGCATCCCACATCATCCCACAGTATCACAGTATCCCACAATATCACAGCATCTCACAGTATCACAACATCTCACAGTATTAAAACATCTCACAGTATCACAACATCCCACATTATCACAGTATCACATCATCTCACAGTATCCCACTCACAGTATCACAGTATCTCACATTATCCCACAGTATCACATCATATCACAGTATCCCGCTCACAGCATCTCACAGTATCACATCATCTCACAGTATCACATCATCTCACAGTATCCCATAGTATCACAGCATCACACAGCATCACACAGTATCACAGCATCTCACAGCATCCCACTCACAGTATCCCACAGCATCACATCATCTCACATTATCCCACATTATCACATCATATCACATTATCCCGCTCACAGCATCTCACAGTATCACAGCATCTCACAGTATCACAGCATCTCACAGCATCTCACAGTATCACACAGAATTACAGCATCCCACAGCATCTCACAGTATCACAGCATCCCACAGCATCACACAGTATCACAGCATCTCACAGAATCCCACTCACAGTATCCCACAGTATCACAGCATATCACAGTATCCCGCTCACAGCATCTCACAGTATCACAGCATCTCACATTATCACAGCATCTCACAGTATCACATCATCTCACAGTATCACAGCATCTCACAGTATCCCACAGTATCACAGCATATAACAGTATCCCACAGTATCACAGCATCTCACAGTATCCCACAGTATCACAACATATCACAGTATCCCGCTCACAGTATCCCACAGTACCACAGCATCTCACAGTACCACACAGTATCCCACAGTATCACAGCGTCTCACAGTATCACATCATATCACATTATCACATCATCTCACAGTATCACATTATCTCACAGTATCCCACTCACAGTATCCCACAGTATCACATCATCTCACATTATCCCACTCACATCATCTCACAGTATCACATCATCTCACAGTATCTCACAGTATCACATTATCCCACAGTATCACAACATCTCACAGTATCACAGCATCTCACAGTATCTCACAGTACCCCACAGTATCACATCATCTCACATTATCCCACTCACAGTATCCCACATTATCTCACAGTATCCCACAGTATCACATCATCTCACAATATCCCACAGTATCACAATATCTCACAGTATCCCACTCACATTATCCAACTCACAGTATCACATCATCTAACAGTATCCCACAACATCTCACAGTATCACACAGTATCACATCATCTCACATTATCCCACTCACATTATCTCACAGTATCACAGCATCTCACAATATCCCACAGTATCACAACATCTCACAGTATCCCACTCACAGCATCTCACAATATCCCACAGTATCACAATATCTCACAGTATCCCACAGTATCACATCATCTCACATTATCCCACTCACATTATCCCACAGCATCTCACAGTATCACAGCATCTCACAGTTTCCCACTCACAGTATCCCACAGTATCACATCATCTCACATTATCCCACATTATCACATAATCTCACAGTATCCCACAGTATCACATCATCTCACAGCATCACATATCACAGTATCCCAAAGTATCACATCTCACAGTATCCCACTCAAGTATCCCACAGTATCACATCATCTCACAGTATCCCACATTATCACATCATCTCACAGTATCCCACAGTATCACATCATATCACAGTATCCCACAGTATCACATCATCTCACAGTATCACAGCATCTCACAGTATCCCACATTATCACAGCATCTCACAGTATCCCACTACCGCCGACTGTTGTTGGTCACGATGATTTGGGATGACAGGCGGGGCAACCGGCAGCTCGCCACGCACTACCGCCCCCCCCCCCGCCCTATTGGGACCCCGGGTCAGACTGCCACGCACCACGCACGGTCTCTCCCCCCCCCCCGTTGGGACCCCCGGACAGACTGCCACGCACCACGGTCTCTCTCTCCCCCCCCCCCTGTTGGGACCCCGGACAGACTGCCACGCACCACGGTCTCTCTCTCTCTCCCCGCCCTGTTGGGACCCCGGACAGACTGCCACGCACCACGGTCTCTCTCTCCCCCGCCCTGTTGGGACCCCGGACAGACTGCCACGCACCACGGTCTCTCTCTCTCCCCCGCCCTGTTGGGACCCCGGACAGACTGCCACGCACCACGGTCTCTCTCTCTCCCCCCGCCCTGTTGGGACCCCGGACATACTGCCACGCACCACGGTCTCTCTCTCCCCCGCCCTGTTGGGACCCCGGACAGACTGCCACGCACCACGGTCTCTCTCTCTCCCCCGCCCTGTTGGGACCCCGGACAGACTGCCACGCACCACGGTCTCTCTCTCTCCCCCCGACCTGTTGGGACCCCGGACAGACTGCCACGCACCACGGTCTCTCTCTCTCTCCCCGCCCTGTTGGGACCCCGGACAGACTGCCACGCACCACGGTCTCTCTCTCTCCCCCCGCCCTGTTGGGACCCCGGACAGACTGCCACGCACCACGGTCTCTCTCTCCCCCCGCCCTGTTGGGACCCCGGACAGACTGCCACGCACCACGGTCTCTCTCTCCCCCCGCCCTGTTGGGACCCCGGACAGACTGCCACGCACCACGGTCTCTCTCTCCCCCCGCCCTGTTGGGACCCCGGACAGACTGCCACGCACCACGGTCTCTCTCTCCCCCGCCCTGTTGGGACCCCGGACAGACTGCCACGCACCACGGTCTCTCTCTCTCTCCCCCCGCCCTGTTGGGACCCCGGACAGACTGCCACGCACCACGGTCTCTCTCTCTCCCCCCGCCCTGTTGGGACCCCGGACAGACTGCCACGCACCACGGTCTCTCTCTCCCCCCGCCCTGTTGGGACCCCGGACAGACTGCCACGCACCACGGTCTCTCTCTCTCCCCCCCCCTGTTGGGACCCCGGACATACTGCCACGCACCACGGTCTCTCTCTCCCCCCCCCTGTTGGGACCCCGGACAGACTGCCACGCACCACGGTCTCTCTCTCTCTCTCCCCGCCCTGTTGGGACCCCCGGACATACTGCCACGCACCACGGTCTCTCTCTCTCCCCGCCCTGTTGGGACCCCGGACAGACTGCCACGCACCACAGTCTCTCTCTCCCCCCCCCCCTGTTGGGACCCCGGACAGACTGCCACGCACCACGGTCTCTCTCTCTCTCCCCGCCTTGTTGGGACCCCGGACAGACTGCCACGCACCACGGTCTCTCTCTCTCCCCCCGCCCTGTTGGGACCCCGGACAGACTGCCACGCACCGCGGTCTCTCTCTCCCCCCTCCCCGTTGGGACCCCGGACAGACTGCCACGCACCACGGTCTCTCTCTCCCCCCGCCCTGTTGGGACCCCGGACAGACTGCCACGCACCACGGTCTCTCTCTCTCTCTCCCCGCCCTGTTGGGACCCCGGACAGACTGCCACGCACCACGGTCTCTCTCTCCCCCGCCCTGTTGGGACCCCGGACAGACTGCCACGCACCACGGTCTCTCTCTCTCTCTCCCCGCCCTGTTGGGACCCCGGACAGACTGCCACGCACCACGGTCTCTCTCTCCCCCCGCCCTGTTGGGACCCCGGACAGACTGCCACGCACCACGGTCTCTCTCTCTCCCCCCGCCCTGTTGGGATCCCGGACATACTGCCACGCACCACGGTCTCTCTCTCCCCGCCCTGTTGGGACCCCGGACAGACTGCCACGCACCACGGTCTCTCTCTCCCCCCGCCCTGTTGGGATCCCGGACATACTGCCACGCACCACGGTCTCTCTCTCCCCCCGCCCTGTTGGGACCCCGGACAGACTGCCACGCACCACGGTCTCTCTCTCTCCCCCCGCCCTGTTGGGACCCCGGACAGACTGCCACGCACCACGGTCTCTCTCTCCCCCCGCCCTGTTGGGACCCCGGACAGACTGCCACGCACCACGGTCTCTCTCTCCCCCGCCCTGTTGGGACCCCGGACAGACTGCCACGCACCACGGTCTCTCTCTCCCCCCGCCCTGTTGGGACCCCCGGACATACTGCCCCGCACCACGGTCTCTCTCTCTCCCCGCCCTGTTGGGACCCCGGACAGACTGCCACGCACCACGGTCTCTCTCTCTCCCCCCGCCCTGTTGGGACCCCGGACAGACTGCCACGCACCACGGTCTCTCTCTCTCCCCGCCCTGTTGGGACCCCGGACAGACTGCCACGCACCACGGTCTCTCTCTCCCCCCGCCCTGTTGGGACCCCGGACAGACTGCCACGCACCACGGTCTCTCTCTCTCCCCCCGCCCTGTTGGGACCCCGGACAGACTGCCACGCACCACGGTCTCTCTCTCCCCCCGCCCTGTTGGGACCCCGGACAGACTGCCACGCACCACGGTCTCTCTCTCTCTCCCCGCCCTGTTGGGACCCCGGACAGACTGCCACGCACCACGGTCTCTCTCTCCCCCCGCCCTGTTGGGACCCCGGACAGACTGCCACGCACCACGGTCTCTCTCTCTCCCCCGCCCTGTTGGGACCCCGGACAGACTGCCACGCACCACGGTCTCTCTCTCCCCTCTCCCCGTTGGGACCCCGGACAGACTGCCACGCACCACGGTCTCTCTCTCTCCCCCCGCCCTGTTGGGACCCCGGACAGACTGCCACGCACCACGGTCTCTCTCTCTCCCCCCGCCCTGTTGGGACCCCGGACAGACTGCCACGCACCACGGTCTCTCTCTCTCCCCCCGCCCTGTTGGGACCCCGGACAGACTGCCAGGCACCACGGTCTCTCTCTCCCCCCGCCCCGTTGGGACCCCGGACAGACTGCCACGCACCACGGTCTCTCTCTCTCCCCCCGCCCTGTTGGGACCCCGGACAGACTGCCACGCACCACGGTCTCTCTCTCTCCCCCCGCCCTGTTGGGACCCCGGACAGACTGCCACGCACCACGGTCTCTCTCTCTCCCCCCGCCCTGTTGGGACCCCGGACAGACTGCAACGCACCACGGTCTCTCTCTCTCCCCCGCCCTGTTGGGACCCCGGACAGACTGCCCCGCACCACGGTCTCTCTCTCCCCCCTCCCCGTTGGGACCCCGTACAGACTGCCACGCACCACGGTATCTCTCTCCCCCCCTCCCCGTTGGGACCCCGGACAGACTGCCACGCACCACGGTCTCTCTCTCTCCCCGCCCTGTTGGGACCCCGGACAGACTGCCACGCACCACGGTCTCTCTCTCCCCCCCGCCCTGTTGGGACCCCGGACAGACTGCCAGGCACCACGGTCTCTCTCTCTTCCCGCCCTGTTGGGACCCCGGACAGACTGCCACGCACCACGGTCTCTCTCTCCCCCCGCCCTGTTGGGACCCCGGACAGACTGCCACGCACCACGGTCTCTCTCTCTCCCCCCGCCCTGTTGGGACCCCGGACAGACTGCCACGCACCACGGTCTCTCTCTCCCCCCGCCCTGTTGGGACCCCCGGACAGACTGCCACGCACCACGGTCTCTCTCTCCCCCCTCCCCGTTGGGACCCCCGGACAGACTGCCACGCACCACGGTCTCTCTCTCCCCCCTCCCCGTTGGGACCCCGTACAGACTGCCACGCACCACGGTCTCTCTCTCTCCCCGCCCTGTTGGGACCCCGGACAGACTGCCACGCACCACGGTCTCTCTCTCTCCCCCCGCCCTGTTGGGACCCCGGACATACTGCCACGCACCACGGTCTCTCTCTCCCCCGCCCTGTTGGGACCCCGGACAGACTGCCACGCACCACGGTCTCTCTCTCTCCCCCCGCCCTGTTGGGACCCCGGACAGACTGCCACGCACCACGGTCTCTCTCTCTCCCCGCCATGTTGGGACCCCGGACAGACTGCCACGCACCACGGTCTCTCTCTCTCTCCCCCCGCCCTGTTGGGACCCCCGGACATACTGCCACGCACCACGGTCTCTCTCTCCCCCCGCCCTGTTGGGACCCCGGACAGACTGCCACGCACCACGGTCTCTCTCTCTCCCCCCGCCCTGTTGGGACCCCGGACAGACTGCCACGCACCACGGTCTCTCTCTCTCTCCCCCCGCCCTGTTGGGACCCCGGACAGACTGCCAGGCACCACGGTCTCTCTCTCTCCCCGCCCTGTTGGGACCCCGGACAGACTGCCACGCACCACGGTCTCTCTCTCTCCCCCCGCCCTGTTGGGACCCCGGACAGACTGCCAGGCACCACGGTCTCTCTCTCTCCCCGCCCTGTTGGGACCCCGGACAGACTGCCACGCACCACGGTCTCTCTCTCTCCCCCCGCCCTGTTGGGACCCCGGACAGACTGCCACGCACCACGGTCTCTCTCCCCCCCGCCCTGTTGGGACCCCGGACAGACTGCCACGCACCACGGTCTCTCTCTCCCCCCGCCCTGTTGGGACCCCGGACATACTGCCACGCACCACGGTCTCTCTCTCCCCCCGCCCTGTTGGGACCCCGGACATACTGCCACGCACCACGGTCTCTCTCTCCCCCCGCCCTGTTGGGACCCCGGACATACTGCCACGCACCACGGTCTCTCTCTCCCCCCCCCCGTTGGGACCCCCGGACATACTGCCACGCACCACGGTCTCTCTCTCCCCCCGCCCTGTTGGGACCCCGGACATACTGCCACGCACCACGGTCTCTCTCTCTCCCCGCCCTGTTGGGACCCCGGACATACTGCCACGCACCACGGTCTCTCTCTCCCCCCGCCCTGTTGGGACCCCGGACAGACTGCCACGCACCACGGTCTCTCTCTCTCCCCCGCCCTGTTGGGACCCCGGACAGACTGCCACGCACCACGGTCTCTCTCTCTCCCCCGCCCTGTTGGGACCCCGGACAGACTGCCACGCACCACGGTCTCTCTCTCTCCCCCGCCCTGTTGGGACCCCCGGACAGACTGCCACGCACCACGGTCTCTCTCTCTCCCCCGCCCTGTTGGGGACCCCGGACAGACTGCCACGCACCACGGTCTCTCTCTCTCCCCCCGCCCTGTTGGGACCCCGGACAGACTGCCACGCACCACGGTCTCTCTCTCTCCCCCGCCCTGTTGGGACCCCGGACAGACTGCCACGCACCACGGTCTCTCTCTCTCCCCCGCCCTGTTGGGACCCCGGACAGACTGCCACGCACCACGGTCTCTCTCTCTCCCCCCGCCCTGTTGGGACCCCGGACAGACTGCCACGCACCACGGTCTCTCTCTCTCCCCCGCCCTGTTGGGACCCCGGACAGACTGCCACGCACCACGGTCTCTCTCTCTCCCCCGCCCTGTTGGGACCCCGGACAGACTGCCACGCACCACGGTCTCTCTCTCCCCCCGCCCTGTTGGGACCCCGGACAGACTGCCACGCACCACGGTCTCTCTCTCCCCCCGCCCTGTTGGGACCCCGGACAGACTGCCACGCACCACGGTCTCTCTCTCCCCCCGCCCTGTTGGGACCCCGGACAGACTGCCACGCACCACGGTCTCTCTCTCCCCCGCCCTGTTGGGACCCCGGACAGACTGCCACGCACCACGGTCTCTCTCTTCTCTCTCCCCCGCCCTGTTGGGACCCGGACAAGACTGCCACGCACCACGGTCTCTCTCTCCCCCGCCCTGTTGGGACCCCGGACAGACTGCCCACGCACCACGGTCTCTCTCTCTCCCCCGCCCTGTTGGGACCCCGGACAGACTGCCACGCACCACGGTCTCTCCTCTCCCCCCCGCCCTGTTGGGACCCCGGACATACTGCCACGCACCACGGTCTCTCTCTCCCCCGCCCTGTTGGGGACCCCGGACAGACTGCCACGCACCACGGTCTCTCTCTCTCCCCCCGCCCTGTTGGGACCCCCGGACAGACTGCCACGCACCACGGTCTCTCTCTCTCCCCCCGACCTGTTGGGACCCCCGGACAGACTGCCACGCACCACGGTCTCTCTCTCTCTCCCCCGCCCTGTTGGGGACCCCGGACAGACTGCCACGCACCACGGTCTCTCTCTCTCCCCCCGCCCTGTTGGGACCCCCGGACAGACTGCCACGCACCACGGTCTCTCTCTCCCCCCGCCCTGTTGGGACCCCGGACAGACTGCCACGCACCACGGTCTCTCTCTCCCCCCGCCCCTGTTGGGACCCCGGACAGACTGCCACGCACCACGGTCTCTCTCTCCCCCCGCCCTGTTGGGACCCCGGACAGACTGCCACGCACCACGGTCTCTCTCTCCCCCGCCCTGTTGGGACCCCGGACAGACTGCCACGCACCACGGTCTCTCTCTCTCTCCCCCCGCCCCTGTTGGGACCCCGGACAGACTGCCACGCACCACGGTCTCTCTCTCTCCCCCCGCCCTGTTGGGGACCCCGGACAGACTGCCACGCACCACGGTCTCTCTCTCCCCCCGCCCTGTTGGGACCCCGGACAGACTGCCACGCACCACGGTCTCTCTCTCTCCCCCCCCCTGTTGGGACCCCGGACATACTGCCACGCACCACGGTCTCTCTCTCCCCCCCCCCTGTTGGGACCCCGGACAGACTGCCACGCACCACGGTCTCTCTCTCTCTCTCCCCGCCCTGTTGGGACCCCCGGACATACTGCACGCACCACGGTCTCTCTCTCTCCCCGCCCTGTTGGGACCCCGGACAGACTGCCACGCACCACAGTCTCTCTCCCCCCCCCTGTTGGGACCCCGGACAGACTGCCACGCACCACGGTCTCTCTCTCTCTCTCCCCGCCTTGTTGGGACCCCGGACAGACTGCCACGCACCACGGTCTCTCTCTCTCCCCCCGCCCTGTTGGGACCCCGGACAGACTGCCACGCACCGCGGTCTCTCTCTCCCCCCTCCCCGTTGGGACCCCGGACAGACTGCCACGCACCACGGTCTCTCTCTCCCCCCGCCCTGTTGGGACCCCGGACAGACTGCCACGCACCACGGTCTCTCTCTCTCTCCCCGCCCTGTTGGGACCCCGGACAGACTGCCACGCACCACGGTCTCTCTCTCCCCCGCCCTGTTGGGACCCCGGACAGACTGCCACGCACCACGGTCTCTCTCTCTCTCTCCCCGCCCTGTTGGGACCCCGGACAGACTGCCACGCACCACGGTCTCTCTCTCCCCCCGCCCTGTTGGGACCCCGGACAGACTGCCACGCACACACGGTCTCTCTCTCCCCCCGCCCTGTTGGGATCCCGGACATACTGCCACGCACCACGGTCTCTCTCTCCCCGCCCTGTTGGGACCCCGGGACAGACTGCCACGCACCACGGTCCTCTCTCTCCCCCCGCCCTGTTGGGATCCCGGACATACTGCCACGCACCACGGTCTCTCTCTCCCCCCGCCCTGTTGGGACCCCGGACAGACTGCCACGCAACCACGGTCTCTCTCTCTCCCCCCGCCCCTGTTGGGACCCCGGACAGACTGCCACGCACCACGGTCTCTCTCTCCCCCCGCCCTGTTGGGACCCCGGACAGACTGCCACGCACCACGGTCTCTCTCTCCCCCGCCCTGTTGGGACCCCGGACAGACTGCCACGCACCACGGTCTCTCTCTCCCCCCCGCCCTGTTGGGACCCCCGGACATACTGCCCGCCACCACGGTCTCTCTCTCTCCCCCGCCCTGTTGGGACCCCGGACAGACTGCCACGCACCACGGTCTCTCTCTCTCCCCCCGCCCTGTTGGGACCCCGGACAGACTGCCACGCACCACGGTCTCTCTCTCTCCCCGCCCTGTTGGGACCCCGGACAGACTGCCACGCACCACGGTCTCTCTCTCCCCCCGCCCTGTTGGGACCCCCGGACAGACTGCCACGCACCACGGTCTCTCTCTCTCCCCCCCGCCCTGTTGGGACCCCGGACAGACTGCCACGCACCACGGTCTCTCTCTCCCCCCCGCCCTGTTGGGACCCCGGACAGACTGCCACGCACCACGGTCTCTCTCTCTCTCCCCGCCCTGTTGGGACCCCGGACAGACTGCCACGCACCACGGTCTCTCTCTCCCCCCGCCCTGTTGGGACCCCGGACAGACTGCCACGCACCACGGTCTCTCTCTCTCCCCCGCCCTGTTGGGACCCCGGACAGACTGCCACGCACCACGGTCTCTCTCTCCCCTCTCCCCGTTGGGACCCCGGACAGACTGCCACGCACCACGGTCTCTCTCTCTCCCCCCGCCCTGTTGGGACCCCGGACAGACTGCCACGCACCACGGTCTCTCTCTCTCCCCCCCGCCCTGTTGGACCCCCGGACAGACTGCCACGCACCACGGTCTCTCTCTCTCCCCCCGCCCTGTTGGGACCCCGGACAGACTGCCAGGCACCACGGTCTCTCTCTCCCCCCGCCCTGTTGGGACCCCGGACAGACTGCCACGCACCACGGTCTCTCTCTCCCCCCGCCCTGTTGGGACCCCCGGACAGACTGCCACGCACCACGGTCTCTCTCTCTCTCCCCCCGCCCTGTTGGGACCCCGGACAGACTGCCACGCACCACGGTCTCTCTCTCTCCCCCCGCCCTGTTGGGACCCCGGACAGACTGCCACGCACCACGGTCTCTCTCTCCCCCCGCCCTGTTGGGACCCCGGACAGACTGCCACGCACCACGGTCTCTCTCTCTCCCCCCGCCCTGTTGGGACCCCGGACAGACTGCCACGCACCACGGTCTCTCTCTCCCCCGCCCTGTTGGGACCCCGGACAGACTGCCACGCACCACGGTCTCTCTCTCCCCCCGCCCTGTTGGGACCCCGGACAGACTGCCACGCACCACGGTCTCTCTCTCCCCCCTCCCCGTTGGGACCCCGGACAGACTGCCACGCACCACGGTCTCTCTCTCTCCCCCCGCCCTGTTGGGACCCCGGACAGACTGCCACGCACCACGGTCTCTCTCTCTCCCCCCGCCCTGTTGGGACCCCGGACAGACTGCCACGCACCACGGTCTCTCTCTCTCCCCCCGCCCTGTTGGGACCCCCGGACAGACTGCAACGCACCACGGTCTCTCTCTCTCCCCCGCCCTGTTGGGACCCCGGACAGACTGCCCCGCACCACGGTCTCTCTCTCCCCCCTCCCCGTTGGGACCCCGTACAGACTGCCACGCACCACGGTCTCTCTCTCCCCCTCCCCGTTGGGACCCCGGACAGACTGCCACGCACCACGGTCTCTCTCTCTCCCCGCCCTGTTGGGACCCCGGACAGACTGCCACGCACCACGGTCTCTCTCTCTCCCCCCGCCCTGTTGGGACCCCGGACAGACTGCCAGGCACCACGGTCTCTCTCTCTTCCCGCCCTGTTGGGACCCCGGACAGACTGCCACGCACCACGGTCTCTCTCTCCCCCCCGCCCTGTTGGGACCCCGGACAGACTGCCACGCACCACGGTCTCTCTCTCTCCCCCCGCCCTGTTGGGACCCCGGACAGACTGCCACGCACCACGGTCTCTCTCTCTCCCCCCGCCCTGTTGGGACCCCCGGACAGACTGCCACGCACCACGGTCTCTCTCTCCCCCCTCCCCGTTGGGACCCCCGGACAGACTGCCACGCACCACGGTCTCTCTCTCTCCCCCCTCCCCGTTGGGACCCCGTACAGACTGCCACGCACCACGGTCTCTCTCTCTCCCCGCCCTGTTGGGACCCCGGACAGACTGCCACGCACCACGGTCTCTCTCTCTCCCCCCGCCCTGTTGGGACCCCGGACATACTGCCACGCACCACGGTCTCTCTCTCCCCCGCCCTGTTGGGACCCCGGACAGACTGCCACGCACCACGGTCTCTCTCTCTCCCCCCGCCCTGTTGGGACCCCGGACAGACTGCCACGCACCACGGTCTCTCTCTCTCCCCGCCCTGTTGGGACCCCGGACAGACTGCCACGCACCACGGTCTCTCTCTCTCTCCCCCCGCCCTGTTGGGACCCCCCGGACATACTGCCACGCACCACGGTCTCTCTCTCCCCCCCGCCCTGTTGGGACCCCGGACAGACTGCCACGCACCACGGTCTCTCTCTCTCCCCCCGCCCTGTTGGGACCCCGGACAGACTGCCACGCACCACGGTCTCTCTCTCTCTCCCCCCGCCCTGTTGGGACCCCGGACAGACTGCCAGGCACCACGGTCTCTCTCTCTCCCCGCCCTGTTGGGACCCCCGGACAGACTGCCACGCACCACGGTCTCTCTCTCTCCCCCCGCCCTGTTGGGACCCCGGACAGACTGCCAGGCACCACGGTCTCTCTCTCTCCCCGCCCTGTTGGGACCCCGGACAGACTGCCACGCACCACGGTCTCTCTCTCTCCCCCCGCCCTGTTGGGACCCCGGACAGACTGCCACGCACCACGGTCTCTCTCCCCCCCGCCCTGTTGGGACCCCGGACAGACTGCCACGCACCACGGTCTCTCTCTCCCCCCGCCCTGTTGGGACCCCGGACATACTGCCACGCACCACGGTCTCTCTCTCCCCCCGCCCTGTTGGGACCCCGGACATACTGCCACGCACCACGGTCTCTCTCTCCCCCCGCCCTGTTGGGACCCCGGACATACTGCCACGCACCACGGTCTCTCTCTCCCCCCCCCCCCCCGTTGGGACCCCCGGACATACTGCCACGCACCACGGTCTCTCTCTCCCCCCGCCCTGTTGGGACCCCGGACATACTGCCACGCACCACGGTCTCTCTCTCCCCCGCCCTGTTGGGACCCCGGACATACTGCCACGCACCACGGTCTCTCTCTCCCCCCGCCCTGTTGGGACCCCGGACAGACTGCCACGCACCACGGTCTCTCTCTCCCCCCGCCCTGTTGGGACCCCGGACAGACTGCCACGCACCACGGTCTCTCTCTCCCCCGCCCTGTTGGGACCCCGGACAGACTGCCACGCACCACGGTCTCTCTCTCTCCCCGCCCTGTTGGGACCCCGGACAGACTGCCACGCACCACGGTCTCTCTCTCCCCCCCGCCCTGTTGGGACCCCGGACAGACTGCCACGCACCACGGTCTCTCTCTCCCCCTGCCCTGTTGGGACCCCGGACAGACTGCCACGCACCACGGTCTCTCTCTCCCCCCGCCCTGTTGGGACCCCGGACAGACTGCCACGCACCACGGTCTCTCTCTCTCCCCCCGCCCCGTTGGGACCCCGGACAGACTGCCACGCACCACGGTCTCTCTCTCTCCCCCGCCCTGTTGGAACCCCCGTACATACTGCCACGCACCACGGTCTCTCTCTCCCCCCGCCCTGTTGGGACCCCGTACATTCTGCCCCGCACCACGGTCTCTCTCTCCCCCGCCCTGTTGGGACCCCGGACATACTGCCACGCACCACAGTCTCTCGGCCGGAGAACGTCAGTCGGACGAGGTTGTGATCGTCATCCCAGGTGTCTGTCAGCTTATCAAACGTGTGCCGCCAGAGGACGAGTCCGCGGCCGCCGCTGGCCGGGGAACGCAGCGTCAGGCCCGCCTCATGTTGGAGCGAGAGGAGGGCCGTGCAGCTGCGCCACCGACACTCTGTGGAGCAGAAGGGAGGAGTGAGACACGGGGCGCTGTGGAGAAGAGGGGAGGAGTGAGACACGGGGCGCTGTGGAGCAGAGGGGAGGAGTGAGACACGGGGCGCTATGGAGTAGAGGGGAGGAGTGAGACACGGGCGCTGTGGAGCAGAGGGGAGGAGTGAGACACGGGGCGCTGTGGAGAAGAGGGGAGGAGTGAGACACGGGGCGCTGTGGAGAAGAGGGGAGGAGTGAGACACGGAGCGCTGTGGAGCAGAGGGGAGGAGTGAGACACGGGGCGCTGTGGAGAAGAGGGGAGGAGTGAGACACGGGGCGCTGTGGAGCAGAGGGGAGGAGTGAGACACGGGGCGCTGTGGAGAAGAGGGGAGGAGTGAGACACGGGGCGCTGTGGAGAATAGGGGAGGAGTGAGACACGGGGCGCTGTGGAGAATAGGGGAGGAGTGAGACACGGGGCGCTGTGGAGCAGAGGGGAGGAGTGAGACACGGGGCGCTGTGGAGAATAGGGGAGGAGTGAGACACGGGGCGCTGTGGAGCAGAGGGGAGGAGTGAGACACGGGGCGCTGTGGAGAAGAGGGGAGGAGTGAGACACGGGGCGCTGTGGAGAAGAGGGGAGGAGTGAGACACGGGGCGCTGTGGAGAAGAGGGGAGGAGTGAGACACGGGGCGCTGTGGAGAAGAGGGGAGGAGTGAGACACGGGGCGCTGTGGAGCAGAGGGGAGGAGTGAGACACGGGGCGCTGTGGAGAAGAGGGGAGGAGTGAGACACGGGGCGCTGTGGAGAAGAGGGGAGGAGTGAGACACGGGGCGCTGTGGAGCAGAGGGGAGGAGTGGGACACGGGGCGCTGTGGAGAAGAGGGGAGGAGTGAGACACGGGGCGCTGTGGAGAAGAGGAGTGAGACACGGGGCGCTGTGGAGAAGAGGGGAGGAGTGAGACACGGGGCGCTGTGGAGAAGAGGGGAGGAGTGAGACACGGGGCGCTGTGGAGAAGAGGGGAGGAGTGAGACACGGGGCGCTGTGGAGAAGAGGGGAGGAGTGAGACACGGGGCGCTGTGGAGCAGAGGGGAGGAGTGAGACACGGGGCGCTGTGGATAAGAGGGGAGGAGTGAGACACGGGGCGCTGTGGAGAAGAGGGGAGGAGTGAGACACGGGGCGCTGTGGAGAAGAGGGGAGGAGTGAGACACGGGGCGCTGTGGAGAAGAGGGGAGGAGCGAGAGCAGGGCCGTGCAGCTGCGCCACCGGCACTCTGTGGAGCAGAGGGGGAGGGGGGGGGGGGGGAGGAGGAGTGAGACACGGGTCGGGACAGGGTGACAGGGAAGATTAACAAGACTAGAGAAAGGGCCAAGGAGGCCGCGGGAGGGCACTGCAGAACACTGTTGACTTTGTGACGACAGACAACGGCGAAAGCAAACAAGCTCATCCACCATTCATTCTTTTCCACAGCCTTTGACAGGGTCAGCCCAGCACCTCTCACATGTACACATGAACAAAACATCCAACAGCCTCCCGTTGTAGTGGACATTTCGTCCGCCTTCCGTCACTTCTGGCTGCTGACAAGCACCGCCCCCCCCCCCGATTCACTCCCTATCATCCCCGTGGCGTTCCATCTACCAAGCACAATATCGTCCCTCCCAACACAACATCTATAGTGTATACCGACCCCCTCCCCATCCCACCGTCTCCGGCGGGCCGTTCCACCTACCGAACACAATATCGTCGACGTGCTCGACGGCGGAGTGCGCGGCCTGGACCAGAGTGCGACTCCACGAGGCCAGCTCCCGGGGCGTCTCCAGCAGCCAGAGCAGGCTGGAGACGCCACGCTGGGTGCCGGTCCGGGTCACCAGCAGGTTGGTCGCCGAGCACGGCAGAGAAGCCGGTCGTGGAAGCCGGTATGTTGCCAGCCTGTGGCAGGAACAGAGCTTATTTGTTATTTAAGCATTTCACTGGTAATATGCCGTCGAGAACGTTCATTCTGTTTCCAGGTATAGTGGTGGGACCACACCTGATACAGAGGGACCGGCGGACAATGGCACCCCGACCGCCGGCCACACCTGATACAGAGGAACCGGCGGACAATGGAACCCCGACCGCCGGCCACACCTGATACAGAGGGACCGGCGGACAATGGAACCCCGACCGCCGGCCACACCTGATACAGAGGGACCGGCGGACAATGGAACCCCGACCGCCGGTACCGGAGGCAGTAAGTAATGGCATCAGGTATCCCTGAGCCAACTTGCCCCTCAATAGACAAATACCCCACACAATATGTGAACCGACTGCGCGCTGGCAGACCAGTGTGATATGCGCAGCCATACATAGGTAACTTGGCTGTAACCACGTCACACCATGACACGTCACGTCACATTACGCGGCGTAATTTCACGATAGGTCTCTTCACATCCCGTCCCTTCAGTCCCTACCGTGTCATGGCGATGGGCAGGGCAGTGACGGGTCGGGCCCACTCCTCTGCCGCCCACGGCACGCGGGCGAACAGCAGCAGCTCGCGGTCAGTGACGGCTGCGAACCGCGGATCCCACTCGCGCTCCTGCCGAGCCAGACACACGAGACGAGTCACAGGGGGAGGTCAGGGCCAGCGAGTCCGGCTCGGGCAGGACACGGGGTGGGTGAGTTCAGAATACCATTACCACAAGGCCAGCATGCAGGATGAACGGAACATTGATGACAAACCAAAGTGTTTTACCGTAGTAATGTCCATTCAAATAAGACCTGGGAATCAATAAAACTACGCACCAGGTTTTACAGTCACTCGTGTAAAAAACGCACCTATTCGTCAAATAGCAGAAGACCGCGTATTTGCACGGAACTCCTCTTTAAACTACAGACAGAACACTGTCGAACAGGTCCTCACAAAAGCGTACCTCGTCTGAGTGCCGGACGCCGATCCAGCCCATCTGCAGCACAGTGCAGCCCTCCAGCGCCGTGCTGGACACCTTGTCGTTCGTCAGGTCCAGTGCCTGAGGAACACACACCGGGCTAATTACGTGCGTGCATACGCTATACAGTATAACATCGGTCCACACAGCGCCGCTATACAGCATAGCATCGGTTCACACAGCGCTATACAGGATAACATCGGTCCGCACATCGCTATACAGTATAGCATCGGTCCACACAGCGCTATACAGCATAGCATTGGTCCACACATCGCTATACAGTATAGCATCGGTCCACACAGCGCTATACAGCATAGCATCGGTCCACACAGCGTTATACAGCATAGCATCGGTCCACACAGCGCTATACAGCATAGCATCGGTCCACACATCGCTATACAGTATAGCATCGGTACACACAGCGCTATACAGCACAGCATCGGTCCACACAGCGCTATACAGCATAGCATCGGTCCACACAGCGCTATACAGCATAGCATCGGTCCACACAGCGCTATACAGCATAGCATCGGTCCACACAGCGCTATACAGGATAGCATCGGTCCACACAGCGCTATACAGCACAGCATCGGTCCACACATCGCTATACAGCATAGCATCGGTCCACACAGCGCTATACAGGATAGCATCGGTCCACACAGCGCTATACAGCATATCATCGGTCGTCCACACAGCGTTATACAGCATAGCATCGGTCGTCCACACAGCGCTATACAGCATAACATCGGTCCACACATCGCTACACAGTATAGCATCGGTCCAAACAGCGCTATACAGCATAGCATCGGTCCACACAGCGCTATACAGTATAGCATCGGTCCACACATCGCTATACAGCATAGCATCGGTCCACACATCGCTATACAGGATAGCATCGGCCCACACATCGCTATACAGGATAGCATCGGCCCACACATCGCTATACAGCATAGCATCGGTCCACACAGCGCTATACAACATAGCATCGGTCCACACAGCGCTATACAGTATAGCATCGGTCCACACAGCGCTATACAGCACAGCATCGGTCCACACAGCGCTATACAGCATAGCATCGGTCCACACAGCGCTATACAGCATAGCATCGGTCCACACAGCGCTATACAGCATAACATCGGTCCACACAGCGCTATACAGCACAGCATCGGTCCACACAGCGCTATACAGCACAGCATCGGTCCACACAGCGCTATACAGCATAACATCGGTCCACACAGCGCTATACAGTATAGCATCGGTCCACACAGCGCTATATAACATAGCATCGGTCCACACAGCGCTATATAACATAGCATCGGTCCACACAGCGCTATACAGCATAGCATCGGTCCACACAGCGCTATACAGCATAGCATCGGTCCACACAGCGCTATACAGCATAGCATCGGTCCACACAGCGCTATACAGCATAGCATCGGTCCACACAACGCTATACAGCATAGCATCGGTCCACACAGCGTTATACAGCATAGCATCGGTCCACACAGCGCTATACAGCATAGCATCGGTCCACACAACGCTATACAGCATATCATCGGTCCACACAGCGCTATACAGTATAGCATCGGTTCACACAGCGCTATACAGCATAACATCGGTCCACACAACGCTATACAGCATAGCATCGGTCCACACATCGCTATACAGCATAGCATCGGTCCACACAGCGCTATACAGCATAACATCGGTCCACACAGCGCTATACAGCATAGCATCGGTCCACACAGCGCTATACAGCATATCATCGGTCCACACAGCGCTATACAGCATAGCATCGGTCCACACAGCGCTATACAGGATAGCATCGGTCCACACAGCGATATACAGCATAGCATCGGTCCACACAGCGCTATACAGCACAGCATCGGTCCACACATCGCTATACAGCATAGCATCGGTCCACACAGCGCTATACAGCATAGCATCGGTCCACACAGCGCTATACAGTATAGCATCAGTCCAAACATCGCTACAGCATAGCATACAGCATAGCATACAGCATAGCATCGGTCCACACAGCGCTATATAGCATAGCATCGGTCCACACAGCGCTATACAGCATAGCATCGGTCCACACAGCGCTATACAGTATAGCATCAGTCCAAACATCGCTACAGCATAGCATACAGCATAGCATCGGTCCACACAGCGCTATATAGCATAGCATCGGTCCACACAGCGCTATACAGCATAGCATCGGTCCACACAGCGCTATACAGTATAGCATCGGTCCACACAGCGCTATACAGTATAGCATCGGTCCACACAGCGCTATACAGTATAGCATCGGTCCACACAGCGCTATACAGCATAGCATCGGTCCACACAGCGCTATACAGCATATCATCGGTCCACACATCGCTATACAGCATAGCATCGGTCCACACAGCGCTATACAGTATAGCATCGGTCCACACAGCGCTATACAGTATAACATCGGTCCACACAGCGCTATACAGCATAGCATCGGTCGTCCACACAGCGCTATACAGCATAGCATCGGTCCACACAGCGCTATACAGCATAGCATCGGTCCACACAGCGCTATACAGCATAGCATCGGTCCACACAGCGCTATACAGCATAACATCGGTCCACACAGCGCTATACAGTATAGCATCGGTCCACACAGCGCTATACAGCATAGCATCGGTCCACACAGCGCTATACAGTATAGCATCGGTCCACACAGCGCTATACAGCATAGCATCGGTCCACACAGCGCTATATAACATAGCATCGGTCCACACAGCGCTATACAGCATAGCATCGGTCCACACAGCGCTATACAGCATAGCATCGGTCCACACAGCGCTATACAGTATAGCATCGGTCCACACAGCGCTATACAGGATAGCATCGGTCCACACAGCGCTATACAGCATATTATCGGTCCACACAGCGCTATACAGCATATCATCGGTCCACACAGCGCTATACAGCATAGCATCGGTCCACACAGCGCTATACAGCATAGCATCGGTCCACACAGCGCTATACAGTATAGCATCGGTCCACACAGCGCTATACAGCATAGCATCGGTCCACACAGCGCTATACAGTATAGCATCGGTCCACACAGCGCTATACAGCATAGCATCGGTCCACACAGCGCCGCTATACAGCATAGCATCGGTTCACACAGCGCTATACAGCATAGCATCGGTCCACACAGCGCTATACAGCATAACATCGGTCCACACAGCGCTATACAGCATAGCATCGGTCCACACAGCGCTATATAACATAGCATCGGTCCACACAGCGCTATACAGCATAGCATCGGTCCACACAGCGCTATACAGCATAGCATCGGTCCACACAGCGCTATACAGCATAACATCGGTCCACACAGCGCTATACAGGATAGCATCGGTCCACACAGCGCTATACAGCATATCATCGGTCCACACAGCGCTATACAGCATATCATCGGTCCACACAGCGCTATACAGTATAGCATCGGTCCACACAGCGCCATACAACATAGCATCGGTCCACACAGCGCTATACAGTATAACATCGGTCCACACAGCGCTATACAGTATAGCATCGGTCCACACAGCGCTATACAGCATAGCATCGGTCCACACAGCGCTATACAGCATAACATCGGTCCACACAGCGCTATATAGCATAGCATCGGTCCACACAGCGCTATACAGCATAACATCGGTCCACACAGCATACAGCATAGCATCGGTCCACACAACGCTATACAGCATAACATCGGTCCACACAGCGCTATACAGCATATCATCGGTCCACACAGCGCTATACAGCATAACATCGGTCCACACAGCGCTATACAGGATAGCATCGGTCCACACAGCGCTATACAGCATATCATCGGTCCACACAGCGCTATACAGCATAACATCGGTCCACACAGCGCTATACAGTATAGCATCGGTCCGCACATCGCTATACAGGATAACATCGGTCCACACATCGCTATACAGCATAGCATCGGTCCACACAGCGCTATACAGTATAGCATCGGTCCACACAGCGCTATACAGCATAGCATCGGTCCACACAGCGCTATACAGCATAGCATCGGTCCACACAGCGCTATACAGCACAACATCGGTCCACACAGCGCTATACAGCATAGCATCGGTCCACACAGCGCTATACAGCATAGCATCGGTCCACACAGCGCTATACAGTATAGCATCGGTCCACACAGCGCTATACAGCATAGCATCGGTCCACACAGCGCTATACAGCATAGCATCGGTCCACACAGCGTTTTACAGCATAGCATCGGTCCACACAGCGCTATACAGTATAGCATCGGTCCACACAGCGCTATACAGTATAGCATCGGTCCACACAGCGCTATACAGTATAGCATCGGTCCACACAGCGCTATACAGCATAGCATCGGTCCACACAGCGCTATACAGCATAGCATCGGTCCACACAGCGCTATACAGCATAGCATCGGTCCACACAGCGCTATACAGCATAGCATCGGTCCACACAGCGCTATATAACATAGCATCGGTCCACACAGCGCTATACAGCATAACATCGGGCCACACAGCGTTATACAGCATAGCATCGGTCCACACAGCGCCATACAACATAGCATCGGTCCACACAGCGCTATACAGCATAGCATCGGTCCACACATCGCTATACAGTATAGCATCGGTCGTCCACACAGCGCTATACAGCATAGCATCGGTCCACACAGCGCTATACAGCATAACATCGGTCCACACAGCGCTATATAGCATAGCATCGGTCCACACAGCGCTATACAGCATAACATCGGTCCACACAGCATACAGCATAGCATCGGTCCACACAACGCTATACAGCATAACATCGGTCCACACAGCGCTATACAGCATATCATCGGTCCACACAGCGCTATACAGCATAACATCGGTCCACACAGCGCTATACAGGATAGCATCGGTCCACACAGCGCTATACAGCATATCATCGGTCCACACAGCGCTATACAGCATAACATCGGTCCACACAGCGCTATACAGTATAGCATCGGTCCGCACATCACTATACAGGATAACATCGGTCCACACATCGCTATACAGCATAGCATCGGTCCACACAGCGCTATACAGTATAGCATCGGTCCACACAGCGCTATACAGCATAGCATCGGTCCACACAGCGATATACAGCATAGCATCGGTCCACACAGCGCTATACAGCATAGCATCGGTCCACACAGCGCTATACAGCATAGCATCGGTCCACACAGCGATATACAGCATAACATCGGTCCACACAGCGCTATACAGCATAGCATCGGTCCACACAGCGCTATACAGCATAACATCGGTCCACACAGCGCTATACAGCATAGCATCGGTCCACACAGCGCTATACAGCATAGCATCGGTCCACACAGCGTTTTACAGCATAGCATCGGT
Source organism: Chirona hameri (assembly GCA_036785665.1). Taxonomy (NCBI): domain Eukaryota; kingdom Metazoa; phylum Arthropoda; class Thecostraca; order Balanomorpha; family Balanidae; genus Chirona; species Chirona hameri. Next base: position 159,506 of record JAXIVJ010000264.1, on the reverse strand, counting down.
CCACACAGCGCTATACAGTATAGCATCGGTCCACACAGCGCTATACAGTATAGCATCGGTCCACACAGCGCTATACAGCATAGCATCGGTCCACACATCGCTATACAGGATAACATCGGTCCACACAGCGCTATACAGCATAGCATCGGTCCACACAGCGCTATACAGCATAGCATCGGTCCACACAGCGCTATACAGCATAGCATTGGTCCACACATCGCTATACAGTATAGCATCGGTCCACACAGCGCTATACAGCATAGCATCGGTCCACACAGCGCTATACAGTATAGCATCGGTCGTCCACACAGCGCTATACAGCATAGCATCGGTCCACACAGCGCTATACAGGATAGCATCGGTCCACACAGCGCTATACAGCATATCATCGGTCCACACAGCGCTATACAGTATAGCATCGGTCGTCCACACAGCGCTATACAGCATAGCATCGGTCCACACAGCGCTATACAGGATAGCATCGGTCCACACAGCGCTATACAGCATATCATCGGTCCACACAGCGCTATACAGCATAGCATCGGTTCACACAGCGCTATACAGCATAGCATCGGTCCACACAGCGCTATACAGGATAGCATCGGTCCACACAGCGCTATACAGCATATCATCGGTCCACACAGCGCTATACAGGATAGCATCGGTCCACACAGCGCTATACAGCATAGCATCGGTCCACACAGCGCTATACAGCATAGCATCGGTCCACACAGCGCTATACAGCATAGCATCGGTCCACACAGCGCTATACAGCATAGCATCGGTCCACACAGCGCTATACAGCATAGCATCGGTCCACACAGCGCTATACAGCATATCATCGGTCCACACAGCGCTATACAGGATAGCATCGGTCCACACAGCGCTATACAGCATAGCATCGGTCCACACAGCGCTATACAGCATAGCATCGGTCCACACAGCGCTATACAGCATAACATCGGTCCACACAGCGCTATACAGCATATCATCGGTCCACACAGCGCTATACAGCATATCATCGGTCCACACAGCGCTATACAGCATAGCATCGGTCCACACATCGCTATACAGCATAGCATCGGTCCACACAGCGCTATACAGCATAGCATCGGTCCACACAGCGCTATACAGTATAGCATCGGTCGTCCACACAGCGCTATACAGGATAGCATCGGTCCACACAGCGCTATACAGCATAGCATCGGTCCACACAGCGCTATACAGCATAGCATCGGCCCACACAGCGCTATACAGGATAGCATCGGTCCACACAGCGCTATACAGCATATCATCGGTCCACACATCGCTATACAGCATAGCATCGGTCCACACAGCGCTATACAGTATAGCATCGGTCCACACAGCGCTATACAGTATAGCATCGGTCCACACATCGCTATACAGCATAGCATCGGTCCACACAGCGCTATACATCATATCATCGGTCCACACAGCGCTATACAGTATAACATCGGTCCACACAGCGCTATACAGCATAGCATCGGTCCACACAGCGCTATACAGTATAGCATCGGTCCACACAGCGCTATACAGGATAGCATCGGTCCACACAGCGCTATACAGGATAGCATCGGCCCACACAGCGCTATACAGCATAGCATCGGCCCACACAGCGCTATACAGTATAGCATCGGTCCACACAGCGCTATACAGGATAGCATCGGTCCACACAGCGCTATACAGGATAGCATCGGTCCACACAGCGCTATACAGGATAGCATCGGTCCACACAGCGCTATACAGGATAGCATCGGTCCACACAGCGCTATACAGCATAGCATCGGTCCACACAGCGCTATACAGCATAGCATCGGTCCACACAGCGCTATACAGCATAGCATCGGTCCACACAGCGCTATACAGCATAGCATCGGTCGTCCACACAGCGCTATACAGCATAACATCGGTCCACACAGCGCTATACAGCATAGCATCGGTCCACACAGCGCTATACAGCATAACATCGGTCCACACAGCGTTATACAGCATATCATCGGTCCACACAGCGCTATACAGCATAGCATCGGTCCACACAGCGCTTGGCTGAGGTCATAACGGGGAGGTGGAATATGTATATGATAACTGCTCGGAAAATGCAGGAAATGTGTTCGATGTCGCGGATCCCTCTCGATTTGACATCCAGAGGTACATCTGATAGGCATCGCCATTATGCAAGGAAAACAAAATAATTTCAAAACTTCGAATACATCACAAAGGGAAGTCCTAATCTTCCGCCGCAACACAGGCCGTCCCTTTCAAACGTGAATAGGGTGGCTGTAGCCCAGAAAGAAGCCACACCACACCACAGAACCTGCTGTGTGATGGCGCTCAGCGCCGAGTGCAGGGCAGCCAGCCAGGCGGACAGCTGCGGCCACACCACGCCACAGTACCTGCTGTGTGATGGCGCTCAGCGCCGAGTGCAGGGCAGCCAGCCAGGCGGACAGCTGCGGCCGGTCCTGACAGCGGAGGACGCAGCAGCGTCGCAGGTCCGGAGAATGCAACTCCAGGCTGAGACCGTCTATGGACACGATACAGGATCTGGTGAATACATAGGTTATATACAACAACGAGCCCCAGGCGACAATTCCCGCAGTAGCAGCAATAGCGGCAGTGGCGGATGATAACAGTGGACACAGATAGACACGGCACTGCGGTAGTCATAGTACACCTCACTAGGGAAGTACGTTTCACTTAGATAACTTGACTAAGCCGCTCCAGCTCCGCGCGTCTATAAAACAGCGAAGAAATACCAGCTCTCCTATGTCAGCCATCCCGGCGGCCACCGTGACCGAGAAATAGCCACCGTGTCTGGTCACCACCCACCGTGGCAGCAGAGCAGCCTAGTCAGCCGGCACAGCTGCAGCGGTATCAGCTTGGCATCGACAGCCGGCTGGTGGTGCTGCTGCTGTCCCTCCTCATCAGCTGCGGGACCGGCACCATTGAGGTACGGCCGCGCCGGGGACCAGGCCAGCGTGGCCAGCAGCGCCGCCTTCCGCAGGTACTGGGTCACCTCCGGCAGGTACTCCACTGCAGGGACAGGTAGCGCTCGTGGGTCATTTCAAGTGATACACAATGCTTCTGTGATGGGGCATTTCAGTTGCCGTGTTTGTATGCGTCTGTATCAATTTTACATTGCTGTATTTAATATACAATCTTTAAGATGTTGTAACAACGAAAGCCCGATTATTTAATTGCGGCCATTGATTACATAAACAAATATTGCCATGCTACTGATCATCCTAGTCTTCATTCATTTAATATAAAACGGGAATTTTAGGCTTTATTACGCCATGCATCACCCAAGGAATGTTTGATATCTCGCAATACAATTGAACCAATGGCACCCACTTCTCTCGGCCTTTCTCAACACAATCAGGGTGTCGCTGTTACGATGTCGCGTCGCGTCGAAAGGTTGTGAAGCCTGCGGCGCAGCAGCGGACTGCGGAACAGTGCCTACCTTCTAGGGTCACCTGGGTACCGGCCGTCTTCAGGAGCTCCACGGCCGCCTCATGAGTGGCGCCCCGCACATCCTCCCCATTCACAGATAGGATGGCGTCTCCGACCCGCAGTGCGCCGCTCCGGTCAGCCGCCATGCCCTGAGGGGGCGACAGACATCAGCGGCCATTCCCTGAGGGGGCGACAGAGGTCAGCGGTCATGCCCTGAGGGGGCGACAGAGGTCAGCGGTCATGCCCTGAGGGGAAGACAGAGGTCAGAGGTCATGTCCTGAGGGGAAGACAGAGGTCAGCGGTCATGCCCTGCGGGGGCGACAGAGGTCAGCCACCATGCCCTGAGGGGGCGACAGAGGTCAGCGGTCATGCCCTGACGGGAAGACAGAGGTCAGCGGCCATGCCCTAAAGGGAAGACAGAGGTCAGCGGTCATGCCCTGAGGGGAAGACAGAGGTCAGCGGCCATACCCTGACGGGAAGACAGAGGTCAGCGGCCATGCCCTAAAGGGAAGACAGAGGCCAGCGGTCATGCCCTGAGGGGAAGACAGAGGTCAGCGGCCATGCCCTAAAGGGAAGACAGAGGTCAGCGGCCATGCCCTGAGGTGACGGAAAAGATCTGGCGGATGTGGATCAAAGACCTGGTGACTCATCAGTCAAAAGTCATAGCCCACAATCCATATAAAACCACAGCTCCGAGTTCCACAAGGCGAGAAAAGGTGTCCAGTGTTAATTTATTCAGAGTCTGTACATTCGATCTCCCACGACAGTCTCCCGCGATACTCCTCGAAACATCGTCCCCGCTCTGCCTGACTTCCTACCTGGAAGATCTTGGATATGATTATGGGCATGCCGTTCTCGCTGCCTCCCTTCACTGAGACGCCGAGGCCCTGGTCTGCCGGCTTCGTCACCGTCACCGACCTAATGACGGCGTCATCGGGACTGACGTCGTCAACGTCATCCAGGTCCTCCAGCGTCAGACAGAGGGCGTCGCCATCCAACGAGGCACAGCATGGGTACCAGTGGCCCTGTATCAGCACCTGATGGAAGGTAGACAGTCAGTTCCCACTGTGTGGGTGGTGGTGTCATAAGCTGAATTAAAGGGAGTGTGCCTACTGTTGTGAACTGTCAAAATTATTTTTCCTTCGATAAGTAGCTATTGTTGTGATGGTTGGATACGATGAAATTCACATCTGGAGCCCCTTTAGTTGAATTTTCACTTATATTGTTTTCGATTATTTTTCGTTTCGATATCGAAAAAACGATTCCCACTACGGTGAAGGTAATCAGAGGTAACACATTGTTACGTGAACGACGCACCTAAGACAAACATGATGCATGCAAGTATGATGGCCGCCCAGGCTCTATTGTTCGGCAGCTGCTATCAGCGCGCACGAGCTGTTTGTTCGAATTGCTATTGGCCGGTGATAACAATAGGCTAGCAGTGTAATCGATAGTTGCAGTGCTTTTAGTAGTGGGAAGCCATCTGGAGTCTACCCGATAACTTTTTGCTCCCAAGCAAATTCCTGGAGTCTTTGAATATATCAGCAACTAGGGTGAATCTGGAGAAGTGAAGTAATGGTTCAATTCAGAAAATTGTGTTCTATAGACCAGTGTCAATAACCCCAACTAAGCGATGTGAGTAGGCACACTCCCTTTAAGCTATTTCACTGGACACACAGTTTGGGACAGGATTATTTCACTGGACACACAGTTTGGGACAGGATTATTTCACTGGACACATAGTTTGGGACAGGATTATTTCACTGGACACATAGTTTGGGACAGGATTATTTCACTGGACACATAGTTTGGGACAGGATTATTTCACTGGACACATAGTTTGGGACAGGATTATTTCACTGGACACACAGTTTGGGACAGGATTATTTCACTGGACACATAGTTTGGGACAGGATTATTTCACTGGACACATAGTTTGGGACAGGATTATTTCACTGGACACATAGTTTGGGACAGGATTATTTCACTGGACACATAGTTTGGGACAGGATTATTTCACTGGACACACAGTTTGGGACAGGATTATTTCACTGGACACATAGTTTGGGACAGGATTTTATTGAACATGTTTCAGCTTTCATATAAAGCTGAGTCAAGCGTCAATTGTGCAATTTTGGCCAGTTGAATATGGATCATGCTCTGTACATTAACTATAAAACTGGCTTGGCCAGTGAACCAGATGAATGTGACATTTGACAATATCAATATGACTCTGTAAAAAGATCACTGCTCAGTAAGTGAAGATCATTACCAGAACATTAAACTACTTTAATTTGTTACCTACCTCCAAAGAACTAGCAGTTTGGTGAGATACTCTAGATGAAATTGATGTCATTGTTCCACTTCTCTTCATTGTTGGTGATTCAAAATTTCTGAGGTCACTTCCCAGAAAGCCATTATCTGGCATGTTTGATAATGCAGAATCAAAGAGGTTCTGCTATCTGCAATGCAAAAGCCATATCACTTACAAGTTATAAAGCTGTAACACAGGAACACTTGGAACAAATCATATGACTCAAAAAGTTATGTTGCCATTGAGTCAAAGCCCTTTATGATAGTCATCTTGATTACATGTATAAACATAAGAGAAATTCATAAATGGGGGAAAATCACAGCAGTCCTAAGCCCATGTATTTTCATGTTAGAAGGCAATAGTTACATTGTATATGTCTCATCATATAAGTATATGTCTCATCATATAACCTTTCACTATTAAAAAATAAATTGCATATACTATATAGTATGAAATGCATTTAGATACTATTATATCTATTGGTTAATACAAAAATATATGTTTTCTATGTCCAACCACCCTCCTGGGACTGGCTTCTTTGGGCTGCCCAACAACAAGCTTTGCTTAGTTGGGCAGCCTGTTTGGAGCTCAGTCCATGACCAAGCCAAATTTTTTGACCAGCTAGGATTGCAAACCCTTTGTATGACTGATCCCTTTCCTAATACTAACACCTTGTATGGAAGTGTGAATGAATAACTGGTCCTGGGAAGTAGGGGGCAGTCATTAACTGAATTCAGTTATGACTACTTTGCCATCTCTTATAATACTCTGTACAAACTAACTGCATGCTTTTTCTCCCTCTGTTTTGGCTTATTTATGTTTCTTTCCATCTCTTAGCTGGGAGTGCCGCGACTTGTTATATTCTGTTTTCTGGCGTTAACATAAGGTTCTGTGTGTCGTTGGAATAGAGGGAGGGGGCACTCCTGGTCACCTGTTATTGGGTGGCGGCATATATAAAAAAAAAATCGTTCTCAGGGAAGCCTGTGTCATGACCAGAAACAGGAAATAAACTTTCTCTCTGATTAATGTAGCCTATGGTCCATTAAAGAGGAAAGAGGCATTTTTTTATGATGTGACTTATGTGCAGTGCAAGTAATCTGCTACAGTTTGAAATTGAAGATTATTGTACAATCAAGTAATTGGGTATAAGCCTACCCAAGGGTAATACCTACCATTACTCAACCAAATATCTACTCAATTCCCTAAGGTTTTCCATACCTTGTATCTATCAAATAAATTGCTTAAGGTTTGACTACTGAAACTCTGAATCCCTCCAAAAATGGATATTTAATGCTATTTGTATTGTATATCGCTACACAACTCATACACTACCAATTGCACACAAGTCTAGTGTAACAACATTTCCAATGTTACAGCCATTTGCCCCATCTTGATCTACCTATTTATACAGACATTGGATCTGTCTTTGGCTGCAGCAAAATGACGATGCAGCACTTTACTATCCTCAGGGATAAATACAATTTATGGGATAACCATTTGGACATAATCAATTCCTGCAAAAGAATATACATATTTTACATTCCTTCACACAAAATCACATTGAAATCACACATGGCACGATACATGAATTCAGGATTCATTTCATGAATTGAATTTATTTGAATTGTCTGTTGTCTCCCACAAGCCACATGTAAGCATACCATACACTAAATTATCAAAAATTGAAAACACCAAGCATAATTAATTATCATCAGAATAAAAACTACTATGGACAATATTTAAAACAAAATCAGTAAACAATTGTGACTAGTGCATTCCAAACTTGTGAGGGCGATGAGTGTTTTCAGTGGGCTTTCTGCTGTTTAGTGACGGAATATGGTTTTTGCATGTAAACATATATTTATTTTTAGTAACTGCATCTTACTGTAGCAATTGTAGCGGTCGCGCAGGTTTGACTCTCGTTTCAAGGTTAGCATTTTCAAGGCCGCTTTTCTGAACTAGTTCCTACCACGTGACTTTCTTCGTCAGTGTTGGCTGCTGTCACGTGGTTTTTCAGCGGGTGTTGGCTGGGTGGTAAACATCGGTTTCGGCTTCGTGCTCTGAGATTACGACAGATTTCTGTAGTATATTTTCGCATTTTTTTCGGGTATGTGTGTGGTGGTTGTTTATATTTTGAGAAAATGAGCCTTGCAAATTGACGTAGTTTGTAGTTTTAAGTGTTGCTCATGTGTTATGGCTAAATTAGTTTTATGTTATTTACCTATTAGGTACGTCCCTCGGATGATGCAATGCTCTTAATTCAAATTATAGTGAGATAAGTGTTCATGAATTTGATTTTGTGGTTATTAAATCATAGCACTAAGCACAGTTTGATTAAACATTTGATTTTTATATTCTTAACTCAAAGACAATTCATTCAATAAAGACAGTTTCATGAATGGTTTTTAACACTGTTTTGAGAGACAATGATACCTAATAATAAGTATTAACGTAACTCATAGTGCCAAAAAGATGATTTAGTAAAGAAAAAACAAGATAAGAAGCTTTCAGCTTGTGCCTTCATCAGCCATTATAGCAAAAAATAATGGCTGATGAAGGCGCAATCCGAAAGCTTCTTATCTTGTATTTTCTTGACTAAATCATCTTTTTTGGCACTATGAGAGTTAGGTTAATACTTATTATTATAAAGACAATTGCAGTTTCACCTTCAATCAGAATCATTGTCATATAATGAGCTGGGCTTGCTGTTGAATGTCACCTAGCTGAGTTGCAAATTTGCAGTTTAATTGGCAATATTCTGAACTCGAGAACATTTATAGATTATATCCTAGGTAGGTATATAGGTACCTTGTACAAGGGTGTAAGCAAGGGGGGAGGGGGCCATGCCCCCCCCCCCCCCTGGAGGCCAGGTGGGCCCCTCTGGCGACCGAGCAAAGGCCCCAGCAGTTTTTATGATGTCAGGTGCCCGCAAAACGCCTTACGTCGCATAAAAGAATGCTCACAAACCTAACAAATCATCACATAAATAACAGCACTTGCTTGTCTGTTAAAGGCATGTGTATGTATATGGGTACAAAAGGGCCCCAGCCAGTGTGGAGAGGGCCCTCTACCAGCTTTTAAAGCACCCTTCCAATCTGCAAATGGCCTCCTGCCAGCATTTAGAGGGCCCTGTCGGTTGTAGAGGGCCCTCTGCCGGCCGTCAACCTGTAGAGGGCCCTCTTCCAGCCTTTAGGGGCCTTGTCGATCTGCAGTGTCCTAGTCAATCTGTAGAGTGCCCTCTGCTGGTCTGTGAGGGCCCTGCTGATCTGTATAGGGCCTTTTTCGGCTTTTAGAGGCCCTTCCAGCATGTAGAGGGCCCTGCCGACCTGTAGAGGGCCGTCGTCCATCCTTTAGGGGCTCTGTCGATTTGCAGAGTGCCCCAGCCAATCTATAGAGGGCTCTCTGCCGGTCTTTAGATGGCCCTGTCAGTCTTTAGAGGGCCCTGTCAGCCTTTAGAGGGCCATTCCGGCCTTTAGAGGCCCCTTCCGACCTTTAGAGGACCTTCTGACCTTTAGAGGACCTGTCGGCCTTTAGAGGGCCCTGCCGATCTGTAGATCGCCCTGCCAATCTGCAGAGGGCCTCTGCCAGCATTTAGAGGGCCCTGCCGACCTGAAGAGGACCCTCTTCCAGCCTTTAGGGCCCTCTGCTGTTTGAGAGAGGGCCCTGTGCCCTCCGCTGCGATCTGCAGAGTGTCCCAGCCAATCTTTAGAGGGCCCTCTGCTGGCCTTTAGAGGGCCCTGTCGATCTGTAGAGGGCCCTCTGTTGGCCTTAAGAGGACCCTGCCGATCTGCAGATGGCCATCTGCCGGCCTTTATAGGCCCCTGCCGATCTGTAGAGGGCCTCTGCTGTCCTTTAGAGGGTCGTGTGGTGGTAGAGGTGGTCTGCCGGTCGAGCGCCGGTGAGGCTCTCGAAGGAAGACTAGTCAATGTTGTCATTGTTTTTCAGTGTATGCTAGTAACGTCTGAGCAGAGTACAAGGCTTTGACAATGTACGAGTATTAACCCGGCATTGGCTGGGGTCTCAGCGGAACGCAATTGGCTGCGGGGGGGGCGTTTTTCGCCCCCCCCCCGGCTATCTTCCGAACCAATAACCGCAGCGTCGACTTGCAGAGGTGGCCAAAGATCTCGTCTGGACACACATCCGAACAAACACGTTGGCCCGTACTTTACTGAGCGACCCCCCAGTGGAAATCTTCGAATTATGAAAAACATGTAACCATGTTTCTCATCCTTCTACGAATTTGAAGTAGAAGCGCCTTGACGAGACAAACACGATGGCGTAAAACATTAGTGCCTTATCTTCATTAGGTAAAAGGTTATTTGCGAAAAACTGTTTTGCCAAAAACAGTTTTGTTGACATGATGACTTCTGGAGCCTAAAATATTGACCTGAGCTCAAACTTGAGGACACAAATGGGAGTGCATATTTCAAGAGCTTTCGATTGCTTTTACCGTTTGTTCCTAGCTATGCTAGTTCCTGAGATATTTGTGGGTTTCTGGAGCAAAGTCCTAAAACTGGAAAATCTGACCTTTGATGACCTCTGGTGACCTCAAAATTGACCTGACCTTACAAAAGACTGATAAACATTCGATAGAGCTTGTGTCGAGCTATCTAACGCCGTTTTCCGCTTGTCGCTACGTTGCGTGGTTTTTGAGATCTTAGGAGGGCGGAATCCGCCCCCCCCTCCCTCCAGGGCGTTGTAATTATCAGAGGCCCTCCAGAGCGCGTGTTAAGATATAACTCTATGGTGTTGTAGAAGCCCCTCGGTATTACAATGTGGTGTATTTTTTCAAGTAAATTTCTAAGCAAACTGTGTCCAAAGCTTTCTGTAAATCAAAATCTCGTTATTTCGAGCATGTTATTTCGTCATTTTGTAGAGATGTTGTAACTTCATAATACATGTGTACATCGGCATGTACGTACCTACTGGGTTGTTTCCTTAATTCGAATTGAAGAAGATTCAGGATATTATTTTGATTAACCTGCGCCCCGCTGGAGGTAGCAGAGTCTGTCCCGACTCCTCCCTGGTTTTCTCAATCACTTGCAAACAATGATAGATATCGATGTCAACCTTTAAGTACCTTATGCTGCATCAATTATACGTCTTATCACATCATTTCAATGCAAATGGTGGAGCACTTCGGGAGATAATGACGTTTTAATCACGTCATGTCAAGCCATTTTTGGTGGGACAAAATAAATGTTTGAAAAATCGCAGAAAATCGTGTTTTGAAGCAAATTGCAAATACAAAACGCCGAAAGAAAGGAAATGACATTATATTGGATATGGCTATCGCGGATTTGCGAAATTGTGAGTTTTTGACTCCCAAAAATAAATATCTATTTTTTCGTTGTCGAAAGTGATTTGTCGGTTTTACAACATACAACATACTGTACTGTTTGAATTATGTGGGCCCCCTGGCTACGAGGGCCCC
>JAXIVJ010000264.1:42500-148087 GCA_036785665.1 Chirona hameri | reverse complement strand
AACGGTAAAAGCAATCGAAAGCTCTTGAAATATGCACTCCCATTTGTGTCCTCAAGTTTGAGCTCAGGTCAATATTTTAGGCTCCAGAAGTCATCATGTCAACAAAACTGTTTTTGGCAAAACAGTTTTTCGCAAATAACCTTTTACCTAATGAAGATAAGGCACTGATGTTTTACGCCATCGTGTTTGTCTCGTCAAGGCGCTTCTACTTCAAATTCGTAGAAGGATGAGAAACATGGTTACATGTTTTTCATAATTCGAAGATTTCCACTGGGGGGTCGCTCAGTAAAGTACGGGCCAACGTGTTTGTCCGGATGTGTGTCCAGACGAGATCTTTGGCCACCTCTGCAAGTCGACGCTGCGGTTATTGGTTCGGAAGATAGCCGGGGGGGGGGGCGAAAAACGCCCCCCCCCCCCCCCCGCAGCCAATTGCGTTCCGCTGAGACCCCAGCCAATGCCGGGTTAATACTCGTACATTGTCAAAGCCTTGCACTCTGCTCAGACGTTACTAGCATACACTGAAAAACAATGACAACATTGACTAGTCTTCCTTCGAGAGCCTCACCGGCGCTCGACCGGCAGACCACCTCTACCACCACACGACCCTCTAAAGGACAGCAGAGGCCCTCTACAGATCGGCAGGGGCCTATAAAGGCCGGCAGATGGCCATCTGCAGATCGGCAGGGTCCTCTTAAGGCCAACAGAGGGCCCTCTACAGATCGACAGGGCCCTCTAAAGGCCAGCAGAGGGCCCTCTAAAGATTGGCTGGGACACTCTGCAGATCGCAGCGGAGGGCACAGGGCCCTCTCTCAAACAGCAGAGGGCCCTAAAGGCTGGAAGAGGGTCCTCTTCAGGTCGGCAGGGCCCTCTAAATGCTGGCAGAGGCCCTCTGCAGATTGGCAGGGCGATCTACAGATCGGCAGGGCCCTCTAAAGGCCGACAGGTCCTCTAAAGGTCGGAAGGTCCTCTAAAGGTCGGAAGGGCCCTCTAAAGGCCGGAATGGCCCTCTAAAGGCTGACAGGGCCCTCTAAAGACTGACAGGGCCATCTAAAGACCGGCAGAGAGCCCTCTATAGATTGGCTGGGGCACTCAGCAAATCGACAGAGCCCCTAAAGGATGGACGAGGGCCCTCTACAGGTCGGCAGGGCCCTCTACATGCTGGAAGGGCCTCTAAAAGCTGAAAAAGGCCCTATACAGATCGGCAGGGCCCTCACAGACCAGCAGAGGGCACTCTACAGATTGACTAGGACACTGCAGATCGACAAGGCCCCTAAAGGCTGGAAGAGGGCCCTCTACAGGTTGACGGCCGGCAGAGGGCCCTCTACAACCGACAGGGCCCTCTAAATGCTGGCAGGAGGCCATTTGCAGATTGGAAGGGTGCTTTAAAAGCTGGTAGAGGGCCCTCTCCACACTGGCTGGGGCCCTTTTGTACCCATATACATACACATGCCTTTAACAGACAAGCAAGTGCTGTTATTTATGTGATGATTTTTTAGGTTTGTGGGCATTCTTTTATGCGACGTAAGGCGTTTTGCGGGCACCTGACATCATAAAAACTGCTGGGGCCTTTGCTCGGTCGCCAGAGGGGCCCACCTGGCCTCCAGGGGGGGGGGGGGCATGGCCCCCTCCCCCCTTGCTTACACCCTTGTACAAGGTACCTATATACCTACCTAGGATATAATCTATAAATGTTCTCGAGTTCAGAATATTGCCAATTAAACTGCAAATTTGCAACTCAGCTAGGTGACATTCAACAGCAAGCCCAGCTCATTATATGACAATGATTCTGATTGAAGGTGAAACTGCAATTGTCTTTATAATAATAAGTATTAACCTAACTCTCATAGTGCCAAAAAAGATGATTTAGTCAAGAAAATACAAGATAAGAAGCTTTCGGATTGCGCCTTCATCAGCCATTATTTTTTGCTATAATGGCTGATGAAGGCACAAGCTGAAAGCTTCTTATCTTGTTTTTTATTTACTAAATCATTTTTTTGGCACTATGAGTTATGTTAATACTTATTATTAGGTATCATTGTCTCTCAAAACAGTGTTAAAAACCATTCATGAAACTGTCTTTATTGAATGAATTGTCTTTGAGTTAAGAATATAAAAATCAAATGTTTAATCAAACTGTGCTTAGTGCTATGATTTAATAACCACAAAATCAAATTCATGAACACTTATCTCACTATAATTTGAATTAAGAGCATTGCATCATCCGAGGGACGTACCTAATAGGTAAATAACATAAAACTAATTTAGCCATAACACATGAGCAACACTTAAAACTACAAACTACGTCAATTTGCAAGGCTCATTTTCTCAAAATATAAACAACCACCACACACATACCCGAAAAAATGCGAAAATATACTACAGAAATCTGTCGTAATCTCAGAGCACGAAGCCGAAACCGATGTTTACCACCCAGCCAACACCCGCTGAAAAACCACGTGACAGCAGCCAACACCGACGAAGAAAGTCACGTGGTAGGAACTAGTTCAGAAAAGCGGCCTTGAAAATGCTAACCTTGAAACGAGAGTCAAACCTGCGCGACCGCTACAATTGCTACAGTAAGATGCAGTTACTAAAAATAAATATATGTTTACATGCAAAAAACATATTCCGTCACTAAACAGCAGAAAGCCCACTGAAAACACTCATCGCCCTCACAAGTTTGGAATGCACTAGTCACAATTGTTTACTGATTTTGTTTTAAATATTGTCCATAGTAGTTTTTATTCTGATGATAATTAATTATGCTTGGTGTTTTCAATTTTTGATAATTTAGTGTATGGTATGCTTACATGTGGCTTGTGGGAGACAACAGACAATTCAAATAAATTCAATTCATGAAATCATGAATCCTGAATTCATGTATCGTGCCATGTGTGATTTCAATGTGATTTTGTGTGAAGGAATGTAAAATATGTATATTCTTTTGCAGGAATTGATTATGTCCAAATGGTTATCCCATAAATTGTATTTATCCCTGAGGATAGTAAAGTGTTGCATCGTCATTTTGCTGCAGCCAAAGACAGATCCAATGTCTGTATAAATAGGTAGATCAAGATGGGGAAAATGGCTGTAACATTGGAAATGTTGTTACACTAGACTTGTGTGCAATTGGTAGTGTATGAGTTGTGTAGCGATATACAATACAAATAGCATTAAATATCCATTTTTGGAGGGATTCAGAGTTTCAGTAGTCAAACCTTAAGCAATTTATTTGATAGATACAAGGTATGGAAAACCTTAGGGAATTGAGTAGATATTTGGTTGAGTAATGGTAGGTATTACCCTTAGGTAGGCTTATACCCAATTACTTGATTGTACAATAATCTTCAATTTCAAACTGTAGCAGATCACTTGCACTGCACATAAGTCACATCATAAAAAAATGCCTCTTTCCTCTTTAATGGACCATAGGCTGCATTAATCAGAGAGAAAGTTTATTTCCTGTTTCTGGTTATGACACAGGCTTCCCTGAGAACGATTTTTTTTTATATGCCGCCACCCAATAACAGGTGACCAGGAGTGCCCCCTCCCTCTATTCCAACGACACACAGAACCTTATGTTAACGCCAGAAAACAGAATATAACAAGTCGCGGCACTCCCAGCTAAGAGATGGAAAGAAACATAAATAAGCCAAAACAGAGGGAGAAAAAGCATGCAGTTAGTTTGTACAGAGTATTATAAGAGATGGCAAAGTAGTCATAACTGAATTCAGTTAATGACTGCCCCCTACTTCCCAGGACCAGTTATTAATTCACACTTCCATACAAGGTGTTAGTATTAGGAAAGGGATCAGTCATACAAAGGGTTTGCAATCCTAGCTGGTCAAAAAATTTGGCTTGGTCATGGACTGAGCTCCAAACAGGCTGCCCAACTAAGCAAAGCTTGTTGTTGGGCAGCCCAAAGAAGCCAGTCCCAGGAGGGTGGTTGGACATAGAAAACATATATTTTTGTATTAACCAATAGATATAATAGTATCTAAATGCATTTCATACTATATAGTATATGCAATTTATTTTTTAATAGTGAAAGGTTATATGATGAGACATATACTTATATGATGAGACATATACAATGTAACTATTGCCTTCTAACATGAAAATACATGGGCTTAGGACTGCTGTGATTTTCCCCCATTTATGAATTTCTCTTATGTTTATACATGTAATCAAGATGACTATCATAAAAGGCTTTGACTCAATGGCAACATAACTTTTTGAGTCATATGATTTGTTCCAAGTGTTTCTGTGTTACAGCTTTATAACTTGTAAGTGATATTGCTTTTGCATTGCAGATAGCAGAACCTCTTTGATTCTGCATTATCAAACATGCCAGATAATGTTTTTCTGGGAAGTGACCTCAGAAATTTTGAATCACCAACAATGAAGAGAAGTGGAACAATGACATCAATTTCATCTAGAGTATCTCACCAAACTGCTAGTTCTTTGGAGGTAGGTAACAAATTAAAGTAGTTTAATGTGCTGGTAATGATCTTCACTTACTGAGCAGTGATCTTTTTACAGAGTCATATTGATATTGTCAAATGTCACATTCATCTGGTTCACTGGCCAAGCCAGTTTTATAGTTAATGTACAGAGCATGATCCATATTCAACTGGCCAAAATTGCACAATTGACGCTTGACTCAGCTTTATATGAAAGCTGAAACATGTTCAATAAAATCCTGTCCCAAACTATGTGTCCAGTGAAATAATCCTGTCCCAAACTATGTGTCCAGTGAAATAATCCTGTCCCAAACTATGTGTCCAGTGAAATAATCCTGTCCCAAACTATGTGTCCAGTGAAATAATCCTGTCCCAAACTATGTGTCCAGTGAAATAATCCTGTCCCAAACTATGTGTCCAGTGAAATAATCCTGTCCCAAACTATGTGTCCAGTGAAATAATCCTGTCCCAAACTATGTGTCCAGTGAAATAATCCTGTCCCAAACTGTGTGTCCAGTGAAATAATCCTGTCCCAAACTATGTGTCCAGTGAAATAATCCTGTCCCAAACTATGTGTCCAGTGAAATAATCCTGTCCCAAACTATGTGTCCAGTGAAATAATCCTGTCCCAAACTATGTGTCCAGTGAAATAATCCTGTCCCAAACTGTGTGTCCAGTGAAATAATCCTGTCCCAAACTATGTGTCCAGTGAAATAATCCTGTCCCAAACTATGTGTCCAGTGAAATAATCCTGTCCCAAACTGTGTGTCCAGTGAAATAATCCTGTCCCAAACTATGTGTCCAGTGAAATAATCCTGTCCCAAACTGTGTGTCCAGTGAAATAATCCTGTCCCAAACTGTGTGTCCAGTGAAATAGCTTAAAGGGAGTGTGCCTACTCACATCGCTTAGTTGGGGTTATTGACACTGGTCTATAGAACACAATTTTCTGAATTGAACCATTACTTCACCTCTCCAGATTCACCCTAGTTGCTGATATATTCAAAGACTCCAGGAATTTGCTTGGGAGCAAAAAGTTATTGGGTAGACTCCAGATGGCTTCCCACTACTAAAAGCACTGTAACTATCGATTACACTGCTAGCCTATTGTTATCACCGGCCAATAGCAATTCGAACAAACAGCTTGTGCGCGCTGATAGCAGCTGCCGAACAATAGAGCCTGGGCGGCCATCATACTTGCATGCATCATGTTTGTCTTAGGTGCGTCGTTCACGTAACAATGTGTTACCTCTGATTACCTTCACCGTAGTGGGAATCGTTTTTTCGATATCGAAACGAAAAATAATCGAAAACAATATAAGTGAAAATTCAACTAAAGGGGCTCCAGATGTGAATTTCATCGTATCCAACCATCACAACAATAGCTACTTATCGAAGGAAAAATAATTTTGACAGTTCACAACAGTAGGCACACTCCCTTTAATTCAGCTTATGACACCACCACCCACACAGTGGGAACTGACTCTACCTTCCATCAGGTGCTGATACAGGGCCACTGGTACCCATGCTGTGCCTCGTTGGATGGCGACGCCCTCTGTCTGACGCTGGAGGACCTGGATGACGTTGACGACGTCAGTCCCGATGACGCCGTCATTAGGTCGGTGACGGTGACGAAGCCGGCAGACCAGGGCCTCGGCGTCTCAGTGAAGGGAGGCAGCGAGAACGGCATGCCCATAATCATATCCAAGATCTTCCAGGTAGGAAGTCAGGCAGAGCGGGGACGATGTTTCGAGGAATATCGCGGGAGACTGTCGTGGGAGATCGAATGTACAGACTCTGAATGAATTAACACTGGACACCTTTTCTCGCCTTGTGGAACTCGGAGCTGTGGTTTTATAGGGATTGTGGGCTATGACTTTTGACTGATGAGTCACCAGGTCTTTGATCCACATCCGCCAGATCTTTTCCGTCACCTCAGGGCATGGCCGCTGACCTCTGTCTTCCCCTCAGGGCATGACCGCTGGCCTCTGTCTTCCCTTTAGGGCATGGCCGCTGACCTCTGTCTTCCCGTCAGGGTATGGCCGCTGACCTCTGTCTTCCCCTCAGGGCATGACCGCTGACCTCTGTCTTCCCTTTAGGGCATGGCCGCTGACCTCTGTCTTCCCGTCAGGGCATGACCGCTGACCTCTGTCGCCCCCTCAGGGCATGGTGGCTGACCTCTGTCGCCCCCTCAGGGCATGACCGCTGACCTCTGTCTTCCCCTCAGGACATGACCGCTGACCTCTGTCTTCCCCTCAGGGCATGACCGCTGACCTCTGTCGCCCCCTCAGGGCATGACCGCTGACCTCTGTCGCCCCCTCAGGGAATGGCCGCTGATGTCTGTCGCCCCCTCAGGGCATGGCGGCTGACCGGAGCGGCGCACTGCGGGTCGGAGACGCCATCCTATCTGTGAATGGGGAGGATGTGCGGGGCGCCACTCATGAGGCGGCCGTGGAGCTCCTGAAGACGGCCGGTACCCAGGTGACCCTAGAAGGTAGGCACTGTTCCGCAGTCCGCTGCTGCGCCGCAGGCTTCACAACCTTTCGACGCGACGCGACATCGTAACAGCGACACCCTGATTGTGTTGAGAAAGGCCGAGAGAAGTGGGTGCCATTGGTTCAATTGTATTGCGAGATATCAAACATTCCTTGGGTGATGCATGGCGTAATAAAGCCTAAAATTCCCGTTTTATATTAAATGAATGAAGACTAGGATGATCAGTAGCATGGCAATATTTGTTAATGTAATCAATGGCCGCAATTAAATAATCGGGCTTTCGTTGTTACAACATCTTAAAGATTGTATATTAAATACAGCAATGTAAAATTGATACAGACGCATACAAACACGGCAACTGAAATGCCCCATCACAGAAGCATTGTGTATCACTTGAAATGACCCACGAGCGCTACCTGTCCCTGCAGTGGAGTACCTGCCGGAGGTGACCCAGTACCTGCGGAAGGCGGCGCTGCTGGCCACGCTGGCCTGGTCCCCGGCGCGGCCGTACCTCAATGGTGCCGGTCCCGCAGCTGATGAGGAGGGACAGCAGCAGCACCACCAGCCGGCTGTCGATGCCAAGCTGATACCGCTGCAGCTGTGCCGGCTGACTAGGCTGCTCTGCTGCCACGGTGGGTGGTGACCAGACACGGTGGCTATTTCTCGGTCACGGTGGCCGCCGGGATGGCTGACATAGGAGAGCTGGTATTTCTTCGCTGTTTTATAGACGCGCGGAGCTGGAGCGGCTTAGTCAAGTTATTTAAGTGAAACGTACTTCCCTAGTGAGGTGTACTATGACTACCGCAGTGCCGTGTCTATCTGTGTCCACTGTTATCATCCGCCACTGCCGCTATTGCTGCTACTGCGGGAATTGTCGCCTGGGGCTCGTTGTTGTATATAACCTATGTATTAACCAGATCCTGTATCGTGTCCATAGACGGTCTCAGCCTGGAGTTGCATTCTCCGGACCTGCGACGCTGCTGCGTCCTCCGCTGTCAGGACCGGCCGCAGCTGTCCGCCTGGCTGGCTGCCCTGCACTCGGCGCTGAGCGCCATCACACAGCAGGTACTGTGGCGTGGTGTGGCCGCAGCTGTCCGCCTGGCTGGCTGCCCTGCACTCGGCGCTGAGCGCCATCACACAGCAAGTTCTGTGGTGTGGTGTGGCTTCTTTCTGGGCTACAGCCACCCTATTCACGTTTGAAAGGGACGCCCTGTGTTGCGGCGGAAGATTAGGACTTCCCTTTGTGATGTATTCGAAGTTTTGAAATTATTTTGTTTTCCTTGCATAATGGCGATGCCTATCAGATGTACCTCTGGATGTCAAATCGAGAGGGATCCGCGACATCGAACACATTTCCTGCATTTTCCGAGCAGTTATCATATACATATTCCACCTCCCCGTTATGACCTCAGCCAAGCGCTGTGTGGACCGATGCTATGCTGTATAGCGCTGTGTGGACCGATGCTATCCTGTATAGCGCTGTGTGGACGACCGATGCTATACTGTATAGCGATGTGTGGACCGATGCTATGCTGTATAGCGCTGTGTGGACCGATGCTATGCTATATAGCGCTGTGTGGACCGATGCTATCCTGTATAGCGCTGTGTGGACCGATGCTATGCTGTATAGCGCTGTGTGGACCGATGTTATGCTGTATAGCGATGTGTGGACCGATGCTATGCTGTATAGCGCTGTGTGGACCGATGCTGTGATGTATAGCGCTGTGTGGACCGATGCTATGCTGTATAGCGATGTGTGGACCGATGCTATGCTGTATAGCGATGTTTGGACCGATGCTGTGCTATATAGCGATGTGTGGACCGATGCTATGCTGTATAGCGCTGTGTGGACCGATGCTATACTGTATAGCGATGTGTGGACCGATGCTATACTGTGTGGACCGATGCTGTGTGGACCGATGCTGTGCTGTATAGCGCTGTGTGGACCGATGCTATACTGTATAGCGCTGTGTGGACCGATGCTATACTGTATAGCGATGTGTGGACCGATGCTATACTGTATAGCGCTGTGTGGACCGATGCTGTGCTATATAGTGATGTGTGGACCGATGCTATGCTGTATAGCGTTGTGTGGACCGATGCTGTGCTGTATAGCGCTGTGTGGACCGATGTTATCCTGTATAGCGCTGTGTGGACCGATGCTATCCTGTATAGCGCTGTGTGGACGACCGATGCTATACTGTATAGCGCTGTGTGGACCGATGCTATCCTGTATAGCGCTGTGTGGACGACCGATGCTATACTGTATAGCGCTGTGTGGACCGATGCTATGCTATATAGCGCTGTGTGGACCGATGCTATGCTGTATAGCGATGTGTGGACCGATGCTATGCTGTATAGCGATGTGCGGACCGATGCTATACTGTATAGCGCTGTGTGGACCGATGTTATGCTGTATAGCGCTGTGTGGACCGATGCTATGCTGTATAACGCTGTGTGGACCGATGTTATGCTGTATAGCGCTGTGTGGACCGATGCTATACTGTATAGCGCTGTGTGGACCGATGCTATGCTGTATAGCGATGTGTGGACCGATGATATGCTGTATAGCGCTGTGTGGACCGATGTTATCCTGTATAGCGCTGTGTGGACCGATGCTATGCTGTATAGCGCTGTGTGGACGACCGATGCTATCCTGTATAGCGCTGTGTGGACCGATGTTATGCTGTATAGCGCTGTGTGGACCGATGATATGCTGTATAGCGCTGTGTGGACCGATGTTATGCTGTATAGCGTTGTGTGGACCGATGCTATGCTGTATGCTGTGTGGACCGATGTTATGCTGTATAGCGCTGTGTGGACCGATGCTATGCTGTATAGCGCTGTGTGGACCGATGTTATGCTGTATAGCGCTGTGTGGACCGATGCTATCCTGTATAGCGCTGTGTGGACCGATGCTATGCTGTATAGCGCTGTGTGGACCGATGCTATCCTGTATAGCGATGTGTGGACCGATGCTATGCTGTATAGCGCTGTGTGGACCGATGATATGCTGTATAGCGTTGTGTGGACCGATGCTATGCTGTATGCTGTGTGGACCGATGTTATGCTGTATAGCGCTGTGTGGATGGACCGATGTTATGCTGTATAGCGCTGTGTGGACCGATGCTATGCTGTATGCTATGCTGTAGCGATGTTTGGACGATGCTATACTGTATAGCGCTGTGTGGACCGATGCTATGCTGTATAACGCTGTGTGGACCGATGCTATGCTGTATAGCGCTGTGTGGACCGATGCTATACTGTATAGCGCTGTGTGGACCGATGCTATGCTGTATAGCGCTGTGTGGACCGATGCTATACTGTATAGCGATGTGTGGACCGATGCTGTGCTGTATAGCGCTGTGTGGACCGATGCTATGCTGTATAGCGCTGTGTGGACCGATGCTATGCTGTATAGCGCTGTGTGGACCGATGCTATCCTGTATAGCGATGTGTGGACGACCGATGCTATGCTGTATAGCGCTGTGTGGACCGATGCTATCCTGTATAGCGATGTGTGGACCGATGCTATGCTGTATAGCGCTGTGTGGACCGATGCTATACTGTATAGCGATGTGTGGACCGATGCTGTGCTGTATAGCGCTGTGTGGACGACCGATGCTATGCTGTATAGCGCTGTGTGGACGACCGATGCTATGCTGTATAGCGCTGTGTGGACCGATGCTATCCTGTATAGCGATGTGTGGACCGATGCTATGCTGTATAGCGCTGTGTGGACCGATGCTATGCTGTATAGCGCTGTGTGGACCGATGCTATGCTGTATAGCGCTGTGTGGACCGATGCTATGCTATATAGCGCTGTGTGGACCGATGCTATGCTGTATAGCGATGTGTGGACCGATGCTATACTGTATAGCGCTGTGTGGACCGATGCTATGCTGTATAGCGCTGTGTGGACCGATGTCATGCTGTATAACGCTGTGTGGACCGATGCTATGCTGTATAGCGCTGTGTGGACCGATGCTATACTGTATAGCGATGTGTGGACCGATGTTATGCTGTATAGCGCTGTGTGGACGACCGATGCTATGCTGTATAGCGCTGTGTGGACGACCGATGCTATGCTGTATAGCGCTGTGTGGACCGATGCTATGCTGTATAGCGCTGTGTGGACCGATGCTATGCTGTATAGCGATGTGTGGACCGATGCTGTGCTGTATAGCGCTGTGTGGACCGATGCTATGCTATATAGCGCTGTGTGGACCGATGCTATACTGTATAGCGCTGTGTGGACCGATGCTGTGCTGTATAGCGCTGTGTGGACCGATGCTATGCTGTATAGCGCTGTGTGGACCGATGCTATGCTATATAGCGCTGTGTGGACCGATGCTATGCTGTATAGCGATGTGTGGACCGATGCTGTGCTGTATAGCGCTGTGTGGACCGATGCTATCCTGTATAGCGCTGTGTGGATGGACCGATGCTATGCTGTATAGCGCTGTGTGGACCGATGCTATCCTGTATAGCGCTGTGTGGATGGACCGATGCTATGCTGTATAGCGCTGTGTGGACCGATGCTATGCTGTATAGCGCTGTGTGGACCGATGCTATGCTGTATAGCGATGTGTGGACCGATGTTATCCTGTATAGCGCTGTGTGGACCGATGCTATACTGTATAGCGATGTGCGGACCGATGCTATGCTATATAGCGCTGTGTGGACCGATGCTATGCTGTATAGCGCTGTGTGGACGACCGATGCTATGCTGTATAGCGCTGTGTGGACCGATGCTATACTGTATAGCGATGTGTGGACCGATGCTATGCTGTATAGCGCTGTGTGGACCGATGCTATGCTGTATAGCGCTGTGTGGGCCGATGCTATCCTGTATAGCGATGTGTGGACCGATGCTATGCTGTATAGCGAGGTGTGGACCGATGCTATACTGTATAGCGCTGTGTGGACCGATGCTATGCTGTATAGCGCTGTGTGGACCGATGCTATACTGTATAGCGGTGTGTGGACCGATGTTATGCTGTATAGCGCTGTGTGGACGACCGATGCTATACTGTATAGCGGTGTGTGGACCGATGTTATGCTGTATAGCGCTGTGTGGACGACCGATGCTATGCTGTATAGCGATGTGTGGACCGATGCTATGCTGTATAGCGCTGTGTGGACCGATGCTATGCTGTATAGCGCTGTGTGGACCGATGCTATGCTGTATAGCGCTGTGTGGACCGATGCTATGCTGTATAGCGATGTGTGGACCGATGCTGTGCTGTATAGCGCTGTGTGGACCGATGCTATCCTGTATAGCGCTGTGTGGACCGATGCTATGCTGTATAGCGCTGTGTGGACCGATGCTATGCTGTATAGCGCTGTGTGGACCGATGCTATGCTGTATAGCGCTGTGTGGACCGATGCTGTGCTGTATAGCGCTGTGTGGACCGATGCTATACTGTATAGCGATGTGTGGACCGATGCTATGCTGTATAGCGCTGTGTGGACCGATGCTATGCTGTATAACGCTGTGTGGACCGATGCTATGCTGTATAGCGCTGTGTGGACCGATGCTGTGCTATATAGCGCTGTGTGGACCGATGCTATGCTGTATAGCGATGTGTGGACCGATGCTATGCTGTATAGCGCTGTGTGGACCGATGCTATGCTGTATAGCGATGTGTGGACCGATGCTATGCTGTATAGCGCTGTGTGGACCGATGCTATACTGTATAGCGATGTGCGGACCGATGTTATCCTGTACAGCGCTGTGTGAACCGATGCTATGCTGTATAGCGGCGCTGTGTGGACCGATGTTATACTGTATAGCGTATACACGCACGTAATTAGCCCGGTGTGTGTTCCTCAGGCACTGGACCTGACGAACGACAAGGTGTCCAGCACGGCGCTGGAGGGCTGCACTGTGCTGCAGATGGGCTGGATCGGCGTCCGGCACTCAGACGAGGTACGCTTTTGTGAGGACCTGTTCGACAGTGGTCTGTCTGTAGTTTAAAGAGGAGTTCCGTGCAAATACGCGGTCTTCTGCTATTTGACGAATAGGTGCGTTTTTTTACACGAGTGACTGTAAAACCTGGTGCGTAGTTTTATTGATTCCCAGGTCTTATTTGAATGGACATTACTACGGTAAAACACTTTGGTTTGTCATCAATGTTCCGTTCATCCTGCATGCTGGCCTTGTGGTAATGGTATTCTGAACTCACCCACCCCGTGTCCTGCCCGAGCCGGACTCGCTGGCCCTGACCTCCCCCTGTGACTCGTCTCGTGTGTCTGGCTCGGCAGGAGCGCGAGTGGGATCCGCGGTTCGCAGCCGTCACTGACCGCGAGCTGCTGCTGTTCGCCCGCGTGCCGTGGGCGGCAGAGGAGTGGGCCCGACCCGTCACTGCCCTGCCCATCGCCATGACACGGTAGGGACTGAAGGGACGGGATGTGAAGAGACCCATCGTGAAATTACGCCGCGTAATGTGACGTGACGTGTCATGGTGTGACGTGGTTACAGCCAAGTTACCTATGTATGGCTGCGCATATCACACTGGTCTGCCAGCGCGCAGTCGGTTCACATATTGTGTGGGGTATTTGTCTATTGAGGGGCAAGTTGGCTCAGGGATACCTGATGCCATTACTTACTGCCTCCGGTACCGGCGGTCGGGGTTCCATTGTCCGCCGGTCCCTCTGTATCAGGTGTGGCCGGCGGTCGGGGTTCCATTGTCCGCCGGTCCCTCTGTATCAGGTGTGGCCGGCGGTCGGGGTTCCATTGTCCGCCGGTTCCTCTGTATCAGGTGTGGCCGGCGGTCGGGATGCCATTGTCCGCCGGTCCCTCTGTATCAGGTGTGGTCCCACCACTATACCTGGAAACAGAATGAACGTTCTCGACGGCATATTACCAGTGAAATGCTTAAATAACAAATAAGCTCTGTTCCTGCCACAGGCTGGCAACATACCGGCTTCCACGGCCGGCTTCTCTGCCGTGCTCGGCGACCAACCTGCTGGTGACCCGGACCGGCACCCAGCGTGGCGTCTCCAGCCTGCTCTGGCTGCTGGAGACGCCCCGGGAGCTGGCCTCGTGGAGTCGCACTCTGGTCCAGGCCGCGCACTCCGCCGTCGAGCACGTCGACGATATTGTGTTCGGTAGGTGGAACGGCCCGCCGGAGACGGTGGGATGGGGAGGGGGTCGGTATACACTATAGATGTTGTGTTGGGAGGGACGATATTGTGCTTGGTAGATGGAACGCCACGGGGATGATAGGGAGTGAATCGGGGGGGGGGGGTGCTTGTCAGCAGCCAGAAGTGACGGAAGGCGGACGAAATGTCCACTACAACGGGAGGCTGTTGGATGTTTTGTTCATGTGTACATGTGAGAGGTGCTGAGCTGACCCTGCCAAAGGCTGTGGAAAAGAATGAATGGTGGATGAGCTTGTTTGCTTTCGCCGTTGTCTGTCGTCACAAAGTCAACAGTGTTCTGCAGTGCCCTCCCGCGGCCTCCTTGGCCCTTTCTCTAGTCTTGTTAATCTTCCCTGCCACCCTGTCCCGACCCGTGTCTCACTCCTCCCCCTCCCCCTCCCCCCCCCCCCCCCCCCCTCCCCCTCTGCTCCACAGAGTGCCGGTGGCGCAGCTGCACGGCCCTGCTCTCGCTCCTCCCCTCTTCTCCACAGGGTCCCGTGTCTCACTCCTCCCCTCTTCTCCACAGCGCCCCGTGTCTCACTCCTCCCCTCTTCTCCACAACGCCCCGTGTCTCACTCCTCCCCTCTTATCCACAGCGCACAGCGCCCCGTGTCTCACTCCTCCCCTCTGCTCCACAGCGCCCCGTGTCTCACTCCTCCCTCTTCTCCACAGCGCCCCGTGTCTCACTCCTCCCCTCTTCTCCACAGCGCCCCGTGTCTCACTCCTCCTCTCTTCTCCACAGCGCCCGTGTCTCACTCCTCCCCTCTTCTCACAGCGCCCCGTGTCTCACTCCTCCCCTCTTCTCCACAGCGCCCGTGTCTCACTCCTCCCCTCTTCTCCACAGCGCCCCGTGTCTCACTCTTCTCCACAGCGCCCGTGTCTCACTCCTCCCCTCTTCTCCACAGCGCCCCGTGTCCCACTCCTCCCCTCTGCTCCACAGCGCCCCGTGTCTCACTCCTCCCCTCTTCTCCACAGCGCCCCGTGTCTCACTCCTCCCCTCTTCTCCACAGCGCCCGTGTCTCACTCCTCCCTCTGCTCCACAGCGCCCCGTGTCTCACTCCTCCCCTCTTCTCCACACCGCGTCGTGTCTCACTCCTCCCCTCTTCTCCACAGCGCCCCGTGTCTCACTCCTCCCCTCTTCTCCACAGCGCCCCGTGTCTCACTCCTCCCTCTTCTCCACAGCGCCCCGTGTCTCACTCCTCCCCTCTTCTCCACAGCGCCCCGTGTCTCACTCCTCCCCTCTGCTCCACAGCGCCCGTGTCTCACTCCTCCCCTATTCTCCACAGCGCCCCGTGTCTCACTCCTCCCCTCTGCTCCACAGCGCCCCGTGTCTCACTCCTCCCCTATTCTCCACAGCGCCCGTGTCTCACTCCTCCCTATTCTCCACAGCGCCCCGTGTCTCACTCCTCCCCTCTTCTCCACAGCGCCCCGTGTCTCACTCCTCCCCTCTGCTCCACAGCGCCCCGTGTCTCACTCCTCCCCTCTTCTCCACAGCGCCCCGTGTCTCACTCCTCCCCTCTGCTCCACAGCGCCCCGTGTCTCACTCCTCCCCTCTTCTCCACAGCGCCCCGTGTCTCACTCCTCCCCTCTTCTCCACAGCGCCCCGTGTCTCACTCCTCCCCTCTGCTCCACAGCGCCCGTGTCTCACTCCTCCCCTCTACTCCATAGCGCCCCGTGTCTCACTCCTCCCCTCTGCTCCACAGCGCCCCGTGTCTCACTCCTCCCCTCTTCTCCACAGCGCCCCGTGTCTCACTCCTCCCTTCTGCTCCACAGAGTGTCGGTGGCGCAGCTGCACGGCCCTCCTCTCGCTCCAACATGAGGCGGGCCTGACGCTGCGTTCCCCGGCCAGCGGCGGCCGCGGACTCGTCCTCTGGCGGCACACGTTTGATAAGCTGACAGACACCTGGATGACGATCACAACCTCGTCCGACTGACGTTCTCCGGCCGAGAGACTGTGGTGCGTGGCAGTCTGTCCGGGGTCCCAACAGGGCGGGGAGAGAGAGACCGTGGTGCGTGGCAGTATGTCCGGGGGTCCCAACAGGGCGGGGGAGAGAGAGACCGTGGTGCGGGGCAGTCTGTCCGGGGTCCCAACAGGGCGGGGAGAGAGAGACCGTGGTGCGTGGCAGTATGTCCGGGGGTCCCAACAGGGCGGGGGGAGAGAGAGACCGTGGTGCGTGGCAGTCTGTCCGGGGTCCAACAGGGCGGGGGGAGAGAGACCGTGGTGCGGGGCAGTCTGTCCGGGGTCCCAACAGGGCGGGGGGAGAGAGAGACCGTGGTGCGTGGCAGTCTGTCCGGGGTCCCAACAGGGCGGGGGAGAGAGAGACGTGGTGCGTGGCAGTCTGTCCGGGGTCCCAACAGGGCGGGGGGAGAGAGAGACCGTGGTGCGTGGCAGTCTGTCCGGGGTCCCAACAGGGCGGGGAGAGAGAGACCGTGGTGCGGGGCAGTCTGTCCGGGGTCCCAACAGGGGGGGGGGGGAGAGAGAGACCGTGGTGCGTGGCAGTCTGTCCGGGGTCCCAACAGGGCGGGGGAGAGAGAGAGACCGTGGTGCGTGGCAGTATGTCCGGGGGTCCCAACAGGGCGGGGGAGAGAGAGACCGTGGTGCGTGGCAGTCTGTCCGGGGTCCCAACAGGGCGGGGGGAGAGAGAGACCGTGGTGCGTGGCAGTCTGTCCGGAGTCCAACAGGGCGGGGAGAGAGAGACCGTGGTGCGTGGCAGTCTGTCCGGGGTCCCAACAGGGCGGGGGGAGAGAGAGACCGTGGTGCGTGGCAGTCTGTCCGGGGTCCCAACAGGGCGGGGGGGGAGAGAGAGACCGTGGTGCGTGGCAGTCTGTCCGGGGTCCCAACAGGGCGGGGGGAGAGAGAGACCATGGTGCGTGGCAGTCTGTCCGGGGTCCCAACAGGGCGGGGAGAGAGAGAGAGACCGTGGTGCGTGGCAGTCTGTCCGGGGGTCCCAACAGGGCGGGGGAGAGAGAGACCGTGGTGCGTGGCAGTCTTTCCGGGGTCCCAACAGGGCGGGGGGAGGAGAGAGACCGTGGTGCGTGGCAGTCTGTCCGGGGT
The DNA here is from genome assembly GCA_036785665.1 of Chirona hameri. Classification (NCBI taxonomy): domain Eukaryota; kingdom Metazoa; phylum Arthropoda; class Thecostraca; order Balanomorpha; family Balanidae; genus Chirona; species Chirona hameri. The sequence goes on along the minus strand of JAXIVJ010000264.1, from coordinate 130,929 downwards.
CCCAACAGGGAGGGGGAGAGAGAGAGACCGTGGTGCGTGCAGTCTGTCCGGGGGTCCCAACAGGGCGGGGGGAGAGAGAGACCGTGGTGCGTGGCAGTCTGTCCGGGGTCCCAACAGGGCGGGGGGAGAGAGAGACCGTGGTGCGTGGCAGTCTGTCCGGGGGTCCCAACAGGGCGGGGGGAGAGAGAGACCGTGGTGCGGGGCAGTCTGTCCGGGGTCCAACAGGGCGGGGGGAGAGAGAGAGACCGTGGTGCGTGGCAGTATGTCCGGGGTCCCAACAGGGCGGGGGGAGAGAGAGACCGTGGTGCGTGGCAGTATGTCCGGGGTCCCAACAGGGCGGGGGGAGAGAGAGACCGTGGTGCGTGGCAGTATGTCCGGGGTCCCAACAGGGCGGGGGGAGAGAGAGACCGTGGTGCGTGGCAGTATGTCGGGGTCCCAACAGGGCGGGGGGAGAGAGAGACCGTGGTGCGGGGCAGTCTGTCCGGGGTCCCAACAGGGGGGGGGGGGAGAGAGACCGTGGTGCGTGGCAGTATGTCCGGGGTCCCAACAGGGCGGGGGGGAGAGAGAGACCGTGGTGCGTGGCAGTATGTCCGGGGTCCAACAGGGCGGGGGGAGAGAGAGACCGTGGTGCGGGGCAGTCTGTCCGGGGTCCCAACAGGGGGGGGGGGGAGAGAGACCGTGGTGCGTGGCAGTATGTCCGGGGTCCGAACAGGGCGGGGGGAGAGAGAGACCGTGGTGCGTGGCAGTCTGTCCGGGGTCCCAACAGGGCGGGGGGAGAGAGAGACCGTGGTGCGTGGCAGTCTGTCCGGGGTCCCAACAGGGCGGGGGAGAGAGAGACCGTGGTGCGTGGCAGTCTGTCCGGGGTCCCAACAGGGCGGGGAGAGAGACCGTGGTGCGTGGCAGTCTGTCCGGGGTCCCAACAGGGCGGGGAGAGAGACCGTGGTGCGTGGCAGTCTGTCCGGGGTCCCAACAGGGCGGGGGGAGAGAGAGACCGTGGTGCGTGGCAGTCTGTCCGGGGTCCCAACAGGGCGGGGGGAGAGAGAGACCGTGGTGCGTGGAAGTCTGTCCGGGGTCCCAACAGGGCGGGGGGGAGAGAGAGACCGTGGTGCGTGGCAGTCTGTCCGGGGTCCCAACAGGGCGGGGAGAGAGACCGTGGTGCGTGGCAGTCTGTCCGGGGTCCCAACAGGGCGGGGAGAGAGACCGTGGTGCGTGGCAGTCTGTCCGGGGTCCCAACAGGGCGGGGAGAGAGACCGTGGTGCGTGGCAGTCTGTCCGGGGTCCAACAGGGCGGGGGGAGAGAGAGACCGTGGTGCGTGGCAGTCTGTCCGGGGTCCCAACAGGGCGGGGGGAGAGAGAGACCGTGGTGCGTGGCAGTCTGTCCGGGTCCCAACAGGGCGGGGGAGAGAGAGACCGTGGTGCGTGGCAGTCTGTCCGGGGTCCCAACAGGGAGGGGGGAGAGAGAGACCGTGGTGCGTGGCAGTCTGTCCGGGGTCCCAACAGGGCGGGGGGAGAGAGAGACCGTGGTGCGTGGCAGTCTGTCCGGGGTCCCAACAGGGCGGGGGGAGAGAGACCGTGGTGCGTGGCAGTCTGTCCGGGGTCCCAACAGGTCGGGGGAGAGAGAGACCGTGGTGCGTGGCAGTCTGTCCGGGGTCCCAACAGGGCGGGGGGAGAGAGAGACCGTGGTGCGTGGCAGTCTGTCCGGGGTCCCAACGGGGCGGGGGGAGAGAGAGACCGTGGTGCGTGGCAGTATGTTCGGGGGTCCCAACGGGGGGGGGAGGCCGTGCGTGGTTCGTGGCAGTCTGTCCGGGGTCCCAACAGGGCGGGGGGAGAGAGAGACCGTGGTGCGTGGCAGTCTGTCCGGGTCCCAACGGGGCGGGGGGAGAGAGAGACCGTGGTGCGTGGCAGTATGTTCGGGGGTCCCAACGGGGGGGGAGGCCGTGCGTGGTGCGTGGCAGTCTGTCCGGGGTCCCAACAGGGCGGGGAGAGAGAGACCGTGGTGCGTGGCAGTCTGTCCGGGGTCCCAACAGGGCGGGGGAGAGAGAGACCGTGGTGCGTGGCAGTCTGTCCGGGGTCCCAACAGGGCGGGGGGAGAGAGACCGTGGTGCGTGGCAGTCTGTCCGGGGTCCCAACAGGGCGGGGGGAGAGAGAGACCGTGGTGCGTGGCAGTCTGTCCGGGGTCCCAACAGGGCGGGGGAGAGAGAGACTGTGGTGCGTGGCAGTCTGTCCGGGGTCCCAACAGGGCGGGGGAGAGAGAGAGACCGTGGTGCGTGGCAGTCTGTCCGGGGTCCCAACAGGGCGGGGGAGAGAGAGACTGTGGTTGCGTGGCAGTCTGTCCGGGGTCCCAACAGGGCGGGGGGAGAGAGACCGTGGTGCGTGGCAGTCTGTCCGGGGTCCCAACAGGGCGGGGGGAGAGAGAGACTGTGGTGCGTGGCAGTCTGTCCGGGGTCCCAACAGGGCGGGGGGGAGAGAGACCGTGGTGCGTGGCAGTCTGTCCGGGGGTCCCAACAGGGCGGGGGGAGAGAGAGACCGTGGTGCGTGGCAGTCTGTCCGGGGGTCCCACAGGGCGGGGGGAGAGAGAGACTGTGGTGCGTGGCAGTCTGTCCGGGGTCCCAACAGGGCGGGGGGAGAGAGAGAGACCGTGGTGCGTGGCAGTCTGTCCGGGGTCCCAACAGGGCGGGGGAGAGAGAGACTGTGGTGCGTGGCAGTCTGTCCGGGGTCCCAACAGGGCGGGGGGAGAGAGAGACTGTGGTGCGTGGCAGTCTGTCCGGGGTCCCAACAGGGCGGGGGGAGAGAGAGACCGTGGTGCGTGGCAGTCTGTCCGGGGTCCCAACAGGGCGGGGGAGAGAGAGACCGTGGTGCGTGGCAGTCTGTCCGGGGTCCCAACAGGGCGGGGAGAGAGAGAGAGACTGTGGTGCGTGGCAGTCTGTCCGGGGTCCCAACAGGGCGGGGGGAGAGAGAGACCGTGGTGCGGGGCAGTCTGTCCGGGGTCCAACAGGGCGGGGGAGAGAGAGACCGTGGTGCGTGGCAGTATGTCCGGGGGTCCCAACAGGGCGGGGGAGAGAGAGACCGTGGTGCGTGGCAGTCTGTCCGGGGTCCCAACGGGGCGGGGGGAGAGAGAGACCGTGGTGCGTGGCAGTATGTTCGGGGGTCCCAACGGGGGGGGGGGGAGGCCGTGCGTGGTGCGTGGCAGTCTGTCCGGGGTCCCAACAGGGCGGGGAGAGAGAGAGAGACCGTGGTGCGTGGCAGTCTGTCCGGGGTCCCAACAGGGCGGGGGGAGAGAGAGACCGTGGTGCGTGGCAGTCTGTCCGGGGTCCCAACAGGGCGGGGGGAGAGAGACCGTGGTGCGTGGCAGTCTGTCCGGGGTCCCAACAGGGCGGGGGGAGAGAGAGACCGTGGTGCGTGGCAGTCTGTCCGGGGTCCCAACAGGGCGGGGGAGAGAGAGACCGTGGTGCGGGGCAGTCTGTCCGGGGTCCCAACAGGGCGGGGGAGAGACCGTGGTGCGTGGCAGTCTGTCCGGGGTCCCAACAGGGCGGGGGAGAGAGAGACCGTGGTGCGGGGCAGTCTGTCCGGGGTCCCAACAGGGCGGGGGGAGAGAGACCGTGGTGCGTGGCAGTCTGTCCGGGGTCCCAACAGGGCGGGGGAGAGAGAGACCGTGGTGCGGGGCAGTCTGTCCGGGGTCCCAACAGGGCGGGGGGAGAGAGAGAGACCGTGGTGCGTGGCAGTCTGTCCGGGGTCCCAACAGGGCGGGGGGAGAGAGAGACCGTGGTGCGTGGCAGTCTGTCCGGGGTCCCAACAGGGCGGGGGAGAGAGAGACCGTGGTGCGGGGCAGTCTGTCCGGGGTCCCAACAGGGCGGGGGGAGAGAGAGAGACCGTGGTGCGTGGCAGTCTGTCCGGGGTCCCAACAGGGCGGGGGGAGAGAGAGACCGTGGTGCGTGGCAGTCTGTCCGGGGTCCCAACAGGGGGGGGGGGAGAGAGAGACCGTGGTGCGTGGCAGTCTGTCCGGGGTCCCAACAGGGCGGGGGAGAGAGAGACTGTGGTGCGTGGCAGTCTGTCCGGGGTCCCAACAGGGCGGGGGGAGAGAGAGACTGTGGTGCGTGGCAGTCTGTCCGGGGTCCCAACAGGGCGGGGGGAGAGAGAGACCGTGGTGCGTGGCAGTCTGTCCGGGGTCCCAACAGGGCGGGGGGAGAGAGAGACCGTGGTGCGTGGCAGTCTGTCCGGGGTCCCAACAGGGCGGGGGGAGAGAGAGACCGTGGTGCGTGGCAGTCTGTCCGGGGTCCCAACAGGGCGGGGGGAGAGAGAGACCGTGGTGCGTGGCAGTCTGTCCGGGGTCCCAACAGGGCGGGGGGAGAGAGAGAGACCGTGGTGCGTGGCAGTCTGTCCGGGGTCCCAACAGGGCGGGGGAGAGAGAGACCGTGGTGCGTGGCAGTCTGTCCGGGGTCCCAACAGGGCGGGGGGAGAGAGAGACCGTGGTGCGTGGCAGTCTGTCCGGGGTCCCAACAGGGCGGGGGAGAGAGAGAGACTGTGGTGCGTGGCAGTCTGTCCGGGGTCCCAACAGGGCGGGGGGAGAGAGAGACCGTGGTGCGGGGCAGTCTGTCCGGGGTCCCAACAGGGCGGGGGAGAGAGAGACCGTGGTGCGTGGCAGTCTGTCCGGGGTCCCAACAGGGCGGGGGAGAGAGAGACCGTGGTGCGGGGCAGTCTGTCCGGGGTCCCAACAGGGCGGGGGGAGAGAGAGACCGTGGTGCCTGGCAGTATGTCCGGGGGTCCCAACAGGGCGGGGGAGAGAGAGACCGTGGTGCGTGGCAGTCTGTCCGGGGTCCCAACAGGGCGGGGGGAGAGAGAGAGAGACCGTGGTGCGTGGCAGTCTGTCCGGGGTCCCAACAGGGCGGGGGGAGAGAGAGACCGTGGTGCGGGGCAGTCTGTCCGGGGTCCCAACAGGGCGGGGGGAGAGAGAGACCGTGGTGCGTGGCAGTATGTCCGGGGGTCCCAACGGGGGGGGGAGAGAGACCGTGCGTGGTGCGTGGCAGTCTGACCCGGGGTCCCAATAGGGGGGGGGGGGGCGGTAGTGCGTGGCGAGCTGCCGGTTGCCCCGCCTGTCATCCCAAATCATCGTGACCAACAACAGTCGGCGGTAGTGGGATACTGTGAGATGCTGTGATAATGTGGGATACTGTGAGATGCTGTGATAATGTGAGATGATGTGATACTGTGGGATACTGTGATATGATGTGATACTGTGGGATACTGTGAGATGATGTGATAATGTGGGATACTGTGAGATGATGTAATACTGTGGGATACTTGAGTGGGATACTGTGAGATGTGATACTTTGGGATACTGTGATATGTGATGCTGTGAGATGATGTGATACTGTGGGATACTGTGAGATTATGTGATAATGTGGGATAATGTGAGATGATGTGATACTGTGGGATACTGTGAGTGGGAAACTGTGAGATGCTGTGATACTGTGAGATGCTGTGGGATAATGTGAGTGGGATAATGTGAGATGATGTGATACTGTGGGATACTGTGAGATATTGTGATACTGTGGATATTGTGAGATGCTGTGAGTGGGATACTGTGAGATGTTGTGATACTGTGGGATATTGTGAGATGCTGTGATACTGTGAGATAATGTGAGTGGGATAATGTGAGATGATGTGATACTGTGTGATACTGTGAGATGTTGTGGGATACTGTGAGATGATGTGATACTGTGAGTTGGATAATGTGAGTGGGATACTGTGAGATATTGTGATACTGTGGGATATTGTGAGATGATGTGATACTGTGGGATACTGTGAGATAATGTGGGATACTGTGAGTGGGATAATGTGAGATGATGTGATACTGTGGGGTACTGTGAGATACTGTGAGATGCTGTGATACTGTGAGATGCTGTGATAATGTGGGATAATGTGATACTGTGAGATACTGTGAGATGATGTGATACTGTGAGATGATGTGAGTGGGATAATGTGAGATGATGTGATACTGTGGGATACTGTGAGTGGGATACTGTGAGATGATGTGATACTGTGAGATGATGTGATACTGTGATATGATGTGATACTGTGAGACGCTGTGATACTGTGGGATACTGTGGGATAATGTGAGATGATGTGATACTGTGGGATACTGTGAGCGGGATACTGTGATATGTTGTGATACTGTGGGATACTGTGAGATGTTGTGATACTGTGGGATACTGTTATATGCTGTGATACTGTGGGATACTGTGAGATGCTGTGATACTGTGAGATGATGTGATACTGTGAGATGCTGTGATACTGTGAGATGCTGTGAGCGGGATACTGTGATATGCTGTGATACTGTGGGATAATGTGAGTGGGATTCTGTGAGATGCTGTGATACTGTGTGATGCTGTGATATTGTGGGATGCTGTGGGATGCTGTGATACTGTGAGATGCTGTGGGATGCTGTAATTCTGTGTGATAGTGTGAGATGCTGTGATACTGTGAGATGCTGTGATACTGTGAGATGCTGTGATACTGTGAGATGCTGTGAGCGGGATACTGTGATATGATGTGATACTGTGGGATAATGTGAGATACTGTGATACTGTGAGTGGGATACTGTGAGATGATGTGATACTGTGATAATGTGGGATGTTGTGATACTGTGAGATGTTTTAATACTGTGAGATGTTGTGATACTGTGAGATGCTGTGATATTGTGGGATACTGTGATACTGTGGGATGCTGTGGGATGCTGTGATACTGTGGGATACTGTGAGTGGGATACTGTGTGATGCTGTGATAATGTGAGATGATGTGATACTGTGGGATACTGTGATACTGTGGGATGCTGTGGGATGTTGTGATACTGTGGGATGCTGTGATAGTGTGGGATACTGTGGGATGCTGTGAGTGGGATAATGTGTGATGCTGTGATACTGTGGGATACTGTGAGTGGGATACTGTGATATGCTGTGATACTATGTGATGCTGTGATACTGTGTGATGCTGTGTGATGCTGTGATACTGTGGGATGCTGTGATACTGTGGGATGCTGTGAGTGGGATACTGTGTGATGATGTGATACTGTGGGATACTGTGGGATGCTGTGAGTGGGATACTGTGTGATGCTGTGATACTGTGGGATGCTGTGATACTGTGGGATGATGTGGGATGCTGTGATACTGTGGGATGCTGTGAGTGGGATACTGTGTGATGCTGTGATACTGTGAGTGGGATAATGTGAGATGATGTGATACTGTGGGATACTGTGAGTGGGATACTGTGAGATGCTGTGATACTGTGGGATAATGTGCGATGGTGTGATACTGTGGGATACTGTGAGTGGGATACTGTGAGATGTGATACTGTGGGATACTGTGTGATGCTGTGATACTGTGGGATACTGTGAGTGGGATACTGTGAGATGCTCTCGGGCTGGTTTGGTGTTAGTTTATTTCGATTAAGTGTAGCTGTGGACAGGTTGTGTGTGTTCGATTGCGGGTGGTGTGGATTTGTGCGTATGTTTGCACAACACTCATTTAAAGGCTCGAAATTCTCTTCGGGTAACACTGTCCCTGGTTGTCTAAGTTGCTCGTTTATTCGATAAGGGACGTCTACTGAGGACTGTTCATCTTTCCCTAAAATTGGACATGGTTTCGCCAGCTTCGCCATTTGTGATACTGTGGGATACTGTGTTCTGTGTGTTCCCACTGTGTTCGCAGCAGCTTCATATTGGGCCGTCTATTCATCTATCCGTGGTGTTGTCAGGAACTGGCCATGGGGTCGCGTGTCCACCTATTCGCCTGTTGACAGGAGCTGGCATAGTATCGTCTGCTGACTAATCATGCTGTCTGTTGACAGGAGCTGGACATGGGCTCGTCTGCTGACTAATCATGCTGCCTGTTCACAGGAGCTGGACATGGGCTCGTCTGCTGACTAATCATGCTGCCTGTTCACAGGAGCTGGACATGGGCTCGTCTGCTGACTAATCATGCTGCCTGTTCACAGGAGCTGGACATGGGCTCGTCTGCTGACTAATCATGCTGCCTGTTCACAGGAGCTGGACATGGGCTCGTCTGCTGTCTAATCATGCTGCCTGTTCACAGGAGCTGGACATGGGCTCGTCTGCTGTCTAATCATGCTGCCTGTTCACAGGAGCTGGACATGGGCTCGTCTGCTGTCTAATCATGCTGCCTGTTCACAGGAGCTGGACATGGGCTCGTCCCCGAAGCCGTTCGTGTTCGCCTTGCACAACTGCCTGTCGTCCAAGGTGGACCGGCTCGGTCCGTCGTGAGCCAGGTATCCACGCACGTGAGAGCCAGGTGTCCACGCACGTGAGCCAGGTGTCCACGCACGTGAGCCAGGTGTCCACGCACGTGAGCCAGGTGTCCACGCACGTGAGCCAGGTGTCCACGCACGTGAGCCAGGTGTCCACGCACGTGAGCCAGGTGTCCACGCACGTGAGTCAGGTGTCCACGCACCGATCCTCAGTAAACGGAGCTCACCAGCGACTCTGCGCACAAGGTTGGGGCGCTGTTGGAGATTTTTGGATGAACCGGGCGTCACTGGAAGGCAGTTGGTCTGTTATGGGTCGGTTCGACTTGTGTTCGGGTCTGTTATGGGTCGGTTCGACTTGTGTTCGGGTCTGGTATGGGTCGGTTCGACTTGTGTTCGGGTCTGTTATGGGTCGGTTCGACTTGTGTTCGGGTGGTATGTTAGAAGTGACTGCTGCTGTTTCGCTCTTTGCTCAGTGGAACATGGTCAACGCAACGCTGATGTTATCCGATGTTATCCCATCGACCTTAACCTACGAGCTTAACCGTACCTGGCTTGATTTTCGTGAGGTGATTGTTCATTCGAACCGCCTCGAATGCCTAGGTTGTAATTGTGGTGTTGCCACCCTAGGGCATCACTCGCTAGCTTATGGTGCATCAGCGGCTCACTGGTACAGAGAGTGATTGTTGTGTATGTCGTTTGCGTTGCTCGCTGTGCCTTTTCAATACTTTGGCCAGTCCCCATATGCTGTCCCACAACTGAGCTTCCCACCTGTCCCCATATCGTGTCCCACCAAACCTTACCCGAGCTTCCCACCGGTCCTTTAGACCGTGTCGTGCTGGTGATACCCGTCGGGCAGGCTTGGGAAATGCTGCCCCAGTCCGGAGCTGGCCGATGTTTGATGATAGCTGTCCGAGAGCTGTCCGGATGGTTTTGGCTGGCTGCTGCGGACTGGGTCCCGGTTCGGTCTGAGGGTCCGGGGTCGGCGGGCCTTTGTCCGACGTGGACTTCCGATGTTAACTTCGAGTTATTTACTGTGGATCTGTCCCTGCGTCAGATTCGTGTGCCTGTTGTGTTCCATCCAGGGTATCAACTCCGTTCCTGAGACCATTGCCTCTTCTTGATACTGGTGGTGACGTTGGGTATAAGTGCCTTAGTTATAGATAGCGGTAGAGTAAGTCCAAACAGGGGTTTAACGCGGTTCATTGGTATATATTGAATTCCGCCCAAAATGGCCTCATATTGGCCACTCTGTTGTACGCAGTGCGGCCCTGTGGAGACTGGGCTAGTCGGCGTCCACTCTCTCCTGGTCAACGGTCGAATATAAACAGCCCGCAGCTCCCGTCTAGTCAACTCTTTGAATCCTCACAGTCCACAGCTCCCGTCTAGTCAACTCTGTGAATCTTCACAGTCCACAGTTCTAGTCTAGTCAACTCTTTGAATATCACAGTCCACAGCTCTAGTCAAGTCAACTCTTTGAATATCACAGTCCACAGCTCTAGTCTAGTCAACTCTTTGAATCTTCACAGTCCACAGTTCTCGTCTAGTCAACCCTTTGAATCTCACAGTCCACAGTTCTCGTCTAGGCAACTCTTTGAATCTCACATTCCACAGTTCTCGTCTAGTCAACCCTTTGAATCTCACAGTCCACAGTTCTCGTCTAGTCAACTCTTTGAATCTCACAGTACACAGTTCTCGTCTAGTCAACTCTTTGAATCTCACAGTCCATAGTTCTCGTCTAGTCAGCTCTTTGAATCTCACAGTCCACAGTCCACAGCTCCCATCTAGTCAACTCTTTTAATCTCGCAGTCCACAGTTCTAGTCTAGTCAACTCTTTGAATCTCACAGTCCACAGTTCTAGTCTAGTCAACTCTTTAAATCCTCACAGTCCACAGTTCTTGTCTAGTCAACTCTTTGAATCTCACAGTCCACAGTTCTTGTATAGTCAATTGTCTGGAGCGTTGGATGAATATATCAGGTTCAGGACAGCCTCTACTGACGGTATTCTGCCGGTTGCCATGGCAACGATCGATCTAGTCTCAGTGTAGAAAGTAATGTTATAAAGTATATGTAAATAACCGGGCGTCACCGGGCGTCACCGGGCGTCGGACATTGTCACTTAATATTTTGCCCCGTCGATACTCCTTTGATTGATGTTGTACGCTTCGCAGAAAAGAGCTTGTGGCAGAAGATTGCCAGCAAAATATGTTCATCATTTGAACCTTGCCTACACCGAACCTCATTTGATTACTAAAGTTATGTGTAGTTTTGGGAAGCTTTTGATGCCTGCTCAATCCTAATTTAGTTTATATTTATAAGTCTTGTTGCATGTTGCAGCGATATATTTTAAGCCCCTTTTACACTTGAAGGTGAATGGTTGCAATTGTAGCCACATTCGCGTGGCGTAACCATATACTAAGTGCCTCAGGCGTTTTCTTTTTACTTAGCATGTTTACTTAGTAAGTGGGCTGGTCCCCGTATAATTATAATACTAACAACCCTAGCACATTAGAGATGTCACGAGCAAGCCTCATGGTGGTGCTGTGTATCCAGTTGGTGTCCAGTTGGAACCCGCCTGCTGTCACTCGTGAGGGCTGGCCCCGGCAGTGAGTTTACTATCATGCTACGGAATTCGCACCGCCCGCTGGTGGTGACGTCATGCCGACGTCAGCTCGCGTCCCGGCATCGCCTTCCAATGAGCCAGAGCGGCAACGGGGACCGAACCGATGTTGCCAAGTTACTTAGTTCAGAGACTACCAATATACCGTGTGAGCGTTACGGGTGGAAAACAGATGCTGCGTTCTATGCCAAACGTTGTGATGGACGACTCTGACGTGATGTTTGCAAAGTGCTTTATTATGTTGTTGTGATATAATTATCAACCAGCGCAGCCAGTACGGTCCCGTGGTTGTGATCACAAGTGCACTTACTTGTTTATAAAGTTAACCAAGCAGGTGCTTAGAAGTGGCTCCTTGATAACCAGGCATGGTTTGTGTCGCATTGTACCAGGATACGTAATATGGCAGCTTCGTAAAACTAGTCTCCTTTATGTGCGTGTTCGGGATGTTTGTGTGGCAGGGCTAGAGTGGCATTCCCCCAGTATGTGTGTTGACAATCTAAAGAACTGGAAGTTCCTAAACTAACGAATCTAGCCTTGAGAGTAGGCCAAAACATGCTCAACTCCAGGTGGCATTCAGGGACGGTCGTTTCAGAGTTACGGGTAGCGTGAAAATGTGGTCTATTTTGGCTGTGGCCCAAGGCTCGAACGCCTCGATTTCGCGATTCGCCAGCCCTGTTTCTATTTTTGCTAGATTCTGGTAGCCATCAATCAATGAGAAGCTCAGTGATATTTTAGTTGAGTTGCCTTTTTAGGCAACGCCATCTCACAATAAGACTTAATTGTATTTTATGCCTTCGGATGATAGTCGCAGTTGTTTCCGTTTCTTTTGTTTCTGTTCGTTTGTTTGAAGTTCTAGTTTTCGTTTGAGATTCCATTTTTGTTTTCTGTTTAATTCCTGAAAACAAATACCAAAGAGCCGTTGATGTCATTGTGCGGCACGTAAAGAATCGCCTGCATTGCATATAATTAAGCTTAATCTCATATTACTGATGATATATTTCACCGTTATTTACATTTCTGCGGATGATATGATGCCTAACATCTCAAACAACTGGCCTCTCTTGAAGGTCGTGTACAACCTTTCCACGTATGCTCCTTAAGAAAGAGAACCAAACGCATGTGTCCTCTGGCCTCGCGTTCGGATTCCCCCAGGCCTCGCGGTGTTCTCGCGGTGTCCTCGCGGTGTCCTCGCGGTGCCTGCATCCCAGGCCTCCGCGGTGTCCTCGCGGTGCCTGCATCCCCAGGCCTCCGCGGTGTCCTCGCGGTGTCCTCGCGGTGTTCTCGCGGTGTCCTCCGCGGTGTCCTCGCGGTGCCTGCATCCCAGGCCTCCGCGGTGTCCTCGCGGTGCCTGCATCCCCAGGCCTCCGCGGTGTCCTCGCGGTGCCTGCATCCCCAGGCCTCCGCGGTGTCCTCGCGCCTCGCGGTGCCTGCGTCCCCCAGGTCTCCGCGGTGTTCTTGCGGTGTCTGAACCGCGAGAACACCGCGGAGGCCTGGGGGACGCAGGCACCGCGATGACACTCCGGGGCCTGGGGGGTGCACCCCCCAGCTCTAGTCTAGTCAACTCGATGTCAGTGACACTGGTGAGCCGTGCTCGCACGTCCCATACCAATCCGGCCACTGTGACCTCTGTGTGACCTCTGTTGCGGCGATGCACGATGACTTGGCGTGTTAATACCGGTGTTCCCGCCACCGATGGTGATGGTGATGGTGACAGTGACTCGCTGATCGGAGTGTTGGACTCGTCTGTGGGATTTAACTATGCTAAATCGTGTTGATTTAACCGTGTTTCGCATTTCCACGGGTTGTTTGTACTGGTGTGTGAACTCAGCTTTTGACGTGACTGAAAAATAGAACACATTGGCTTCATCTGTTCAGCGTTTTAACTCATCCGCAAAAGCTGGAAGGAGACACGCAAAATGAGACATGAATACGACAGCATTCGCCATTGACGCCAATCCCACTCAACCGCGTACGGCAGTGACAAGTTTATTGCCCCAGTGACGTCCTTCACATACGACACACACACACACACACACCAACACACACACACACCAACACACACGCAGCGTGCACAGTTTCGTCCTGGCAGAACCCAGACGACCGGGCTGACAAACCATTGCACTGTCCCCTGTGCGCGAGTGAAGGCCGCTCTGCGTGCGGTGAGGTTTGGTCCGTACAGTGACAACAGCGACACATCTTCATCACCGCGACACAGACATGACATTGACCGAACCGCCACCCAACCCGTATTCCCACTCCCCGGCGCTAACATAGCGACGTAGCAGCATAGCAGGCCCACGTGTCCACGTACAACACACCCTCTCAACCCGTCCCGCACAAACTACAACATAAAAATAACATTAGTTCAGAATTAAAATGAATCCTAGTTGTTGCGTCCACCGGAGCGCACGCCGTTTAGCTTGGAGCGAGACACCCGAGAGCGGGGTCCGTTTTCTGAGCAGCGGCAGCGGCGGCAGCGGCGGTAACGGTAACGGTCACGGTGACGTTGGTGTTACGCGGCCGTGACGTACCGGTAGATGAGCGTGACGAGAACCGCCGCACCCAAAGGGAACAGCCAGACGGCCAAGCTGAAACAGCGGGCCACGTCAGACGTCACTGCGGCCACACGGCAATGAAGCACTGCAACACCGGCATACGCCACACAAAGTAAAACAGTTCATCAATGCACCGAATCGCGAAGGCAGGCTATACATACCTGCGTAGATAGATACACAGCGGCGTAGATAGATACACATAGCGGCATAGATAGATACACATAGCGGCATAGATAGATACACATAGCGGCATAGATAGATACACAGCGGCATAGATAGATACAAATAGCAGCATAGATAGATACACATAGCGGCATAGATAGATACACATAGTGGCATAGATAGATACACAGCGGCATAGATAGATACACATAGCGGCATAGATAGATACAAATAGCAGCATAGATAGATACACATAGCGGCATAGATAGATACACATAGTGGCATAGATAGATACACAGCGGCATAGATAGATACACATAGCGGCATAGATAGATACACAGCGGCATAGATAGATACACATAGCGGCATAGATAGATACACAGCGGCGTAGATAGATACACATAGTGGCATAGATAGATACACATAGCGGCATAGATAGATACACATAGCGGCATAGATAGATACAAATAGCGGCATAGATAGATACACATAGCGGCATAGATAGATACACAGCGGCATAAATAGATACACATAGCGGCATAGATAGATACACATAGCGGCATAGATAGATACACATAGCGGCGTAGATAGATACACATAGCGGCGTAGATAGATACACACAGCGGCATAGATAGATACATAGCGGCATAGATAGATACACATAGCGGCATAGATAGATACACATAGCGGCGTAGATAGATACACATAGCGGCATAGATAGATACACATAGCGGCATAGATAGATACACAGCGGCATAGATAGATACACATAGCGGCATAGATAGATACACATAGCGGCATAGATAGATACAAATAGCGGCATAGATAGATACACATAGCGGCATAGATAGATACATAGCGGCATAGATAGATACACATAGCAGCATAGATAGATACACATAGCAGCCTAGATAGATACACACAGCGGCATAGATAGATACACAGCGGCATAGATAGATACACAGCGGCATAGATAGATACACAGCGGCATAGATAGATACACAGCGGCGTAGATAGATACACAGCGGCATAGATAGATACACAGCGGCATAGATAGATACACAGCGGCATAGATAGATACACATAGCGGCATAGATAGATGCACATAGCGGCATAGATAGATACACATAGCGGCATAGATAGATACACATAGCGGCATAGATAGATACACAGCGGCATAGATAGATACACAGCAGCATAGATAGATACAAATAGCAGCATAGATAGATACACATAGCGGCATAGATAGATACAAATAGCGGCATAGATAGATACACATAGCGGCATAGATAGATACACACAGCGGCATAGATAGATACACATAGCGGCATAGATAGATACACATAGCGGCATAGATAGATACACAGCGGCATAGATAGATACACAGCTGCATAGATAGATACACATAGCGGCATAGATAGATACAAATAGCGGCATAGATAGATACACAGCGGCATAGATAGATACACAGCTGCATAGATAGATACACATAGCGGCATAGATAGATACACACAGCGGCATAGATAGATACAAATAGCGGCATAGATAGATACACAGCGGCATAGATAGATACACATAGCGGCATAGATAGATACAAATAGCGGCATAGATAGATACAAATAGCGGCATAGATAGATACACATAGTGGCATAGAGATACACAGCGGCATAGATAGATACACATAGTGGCATAGATAGATACACAGCGGCATAGATAGATACACATAGCGGCATAGATAGATACACAGCGGCGTAGATAGATACACATAACGGCATAGATAGATACACATAGCGGCATAGATAGATACAAATAGCGGCGTAGATATACACATAGCGGCATAGATAGATATATATAGCGGCATAGATAGATACACATAGCGGCATAGATAGATATACATAGCGGCATAGATAGATACACATAGCGGCATAGATAGATATACATAGCGGCATAGATAGATACACATAGCGGCATAGATAGATATACATAGCGGCATAGATAGATACACATAGCGGCATAGATAGATACACATAGCGGCATAGATAGATACACATAGCGGCATAGATAGATACACATAGCGGCATAGATAGATACACATAGCGGCGTAGATAGATACACATAGCGGCATAGATAGATACACAGCGGCATAGATAGATACACAGCGGCATAGATAGATACACAGCGGCATAGATAGATACAAATAGCGGCATAGATAGATACACATAGCGGCATAGATATACACATAGCGGCATAGATAGATACACATAGCGGCATAGATAGATACACAGCGGCATAGATAGATACACAGCGGCATAGATAGATACACAGCGGCATAGATAGATACACATAGCGGCATAGATAGATACACATAGCGGCATAGATAGATACACAGCGGCATAGATAGATACACAGCGGCATAGATAGATACACATAGCGGCATAGATAGATACACATAGCGGCATAGATAGATACACAGCGGCATAGATAGATACACAGCGGCATAGATAGATACACATAGCGGCATAGATAGATACACATAGCGGCATAGATAGATACACATAGCGGCATAGATATACACATAGCTGCATAGATAGATACAAATAGCGGCATAGATAGATACACAGCGGCATAGATAGATACACAGCGGCATAGATAGATACACAGCGGCATAGATAGATACAAATAGCGGCATAGATAGATACATAGCTGCATAGATAGATACACATAGCGGCATAGATAGATACACATAGCGGCATAGATAGATACACATAGCGGCATAGATAGATACACATAGCGGCATAGATAGATACATAGCGGCATAGATAGATACACATAGCGGCATAGATAGATACACATAGCGGCATAGATAGATACACAGCGGCATAGATAGATACACATAGCGGCATAGATAGATACACATAGCGGCATAGATAGATACACATAGCGGCATAGATAGATACACAGCGGCATAGATAGATACACATAGCGCATAGATAGATACACAGTGGCATAGATAGATACACATAGCGGCATAGATAGATACACATAGCGGCATAGATAGATACACATAGCGGCATAGATAGATACACATAGCGGCATAGATAGATACACAGCGGCATAGATAGATACACATAGCGGCATAGATAGATACACATAGCGGCATAGATAGATACACATAGCGGCGTAGATAGATACACATAGCGGCGTAGATAGATACACATAGCGGCATAGATAGATACACATAGCGGCGTAGATAGATACACATAGCGGCGTAGTTCACAGCGTGGAAGGGCGGCACAAAAAAAAAACTATAAACACACCGCTCAAAGCGGCAAGTCACGGCCACCGGCACCTTTTAGAACTAACGATACAGGACGGTCCGGCAGCCAAGAGCGACCAGAAGGTCCAGACATAAGAGTTATGCGATAATTAAAACTGATGTAATGAAATCAGACTGGTTATTGATTCAACTTTTTTGGAACGGTTCAATCATGATTCATTTTGGAATCTGAATGATTCAATCACCGTTCGATTCAAGGATACAATTTGGAGAATTGATTCTTTCCGATTCAAAGAATCAAAACAAATATTTTGATCGATTCACGTTTGATTCAACATTTAAATATATGAGGTGGATTTATGTCAAATCAATAAAAATGAAAACCTGCATATAATATGATCATTAAAACATTGTTAGAGCAATAGTATTTCAGTATACATGAATGTAGCCACTGGGACCGCATGTATTTGCACAATTTACCAGTGTACTTGAATCGTTAAATCTTTTGATTCAATCAGCCTTGATTTGATGCGGGTTTTGATTCAATCACGATTCATGAATCAAAAGATCTGGTGGCGAATCAACGTTTTGATTCAATGCATTTTTATTCAACGATTCAAATCGATTAAATCAGTGTCGAATCCATAACCAGTCTGAATTAAATTACACCATCCTCGACCTGCTCAACTAGTCCCTGCGTCAGAACATCGAGGCAACGGCATAAGTCGATTGAGGAATATTCTTTGTGCCCGGTTCGTTATTACTTATTTAACGAAGCACTACCGTCCAAATTTCGTCAAGTCCCTTCAGGTGGATTACAAATGGTACCTCATGATTGTATGACATCTCTGTCCGACGCTGCTGGGCTCGCTGCCCAGCAACAGATGTGGACACACCTGTAGTAATCAGTATCGTTTAGGGAGCTAATAGCTGCGTCCCTGGTGTCATGCACACCCCAGCCTCGTGCTACACAGGCGAATGGTCGGGAGGGGGAGGGGCATCTGGCCGGCCAGCTGGCCGCCGAGGCCGGTAGTCAACCGGTGGAGCCGGGCGGGCCACGTGCTGGGACCCAAACTAAACCCGACACCGGACGGCAGGTCAGGTCAGAGATCGGCCACGTGCTGGGACCCAAACTAAACCCGACACCGGACGGCAGGTCAGGTCAGAGATCGGCCACGTGCTGGGACACAAACTAAACCGGACACCGGACGGCAGGTCAGGTCAGAGATCGGCAGACGTCCACAGAGGTTATCGGAGGTCAGACAAGGTCGATAGATGTTGGTAGATGTCAGTAGAGGTCATCAGAGGTCGGTAGCGGTCACTAGGGGTCAGCATAAGTCGGTAGAGGTTGACAGTGGTTGGTAGATGTCATCAGAGGTTGGTAGAGGTTGGCAGAGGTTGGTAGAGGTCGGTAGAGGTCATCAGGGGTTGGTAGAGGTTGGCAGAGGTTGGTAGATGTCACCAGCGATCGGTGGAGGTTCGCGGAGGCTGAGAGATTGGCAAAGGTTGGTAGACGTCACCAGCGATCGGTGGAGGTTGGCGGAGGCTGACAGAGGTTGGCAGAGGTTGGTAGACGTCACCAGCGATCGGTGGAGGTTCGTGGAGGCTGACAGAGGTTGGCAAAGGTTGGTAGACGTCACCAGCGATCGGTGGAGGTTCGCGGAGGCTGACAGAGGTTGGCAGAGGTTGGTAGACGTCACCAGCGATCGGTGGAGGTTGGCAGAGGTTGGTAGACGTCACCAGCGATCGGTGGAGGTTGGCAGAGGTTGGTAGACGTCACCAGCGATCGGTGGAGGTTCGTGGAGGCTGACAGAGGTTGGCAGAGGTTGGTAGACGTCACCAGCGATCGGTGGAGGTTGGCAGAGGTTGGTAGACGTCACCAGCGATCGGTGGAGGTTGGCAGAGGTTGGTAGACGTCACCAGCGATCGGTGGAGGTTCGCGGAGGCTGACAGAGGTTGGCAGAGGCAGGCGGAAATCAGCCGAAGTCGGCAGATGTCAGCACGAGTCGTTGCTGACAGTGACGCTACAGCAGGACACGTCAGGAGGATTTGGCGGCAACGTTCTCCTCGGGTGAAGGATCAGGCCTGGCGGACAGAGGTCAAGATAGGTCAGGACAGGAGAAGAGAGTTAGCAAGCAAAGAAGGGCATTATCCGGGAGAGGAATCGCAATCAGACAGACAGTGATTAAGCCAGTGTATTAAGGATCAGCGAAGGCCTGGAAACGTGAGCATGGGAAACAGGTCGTGCCAAGCAAGGACACCATGCCATGGTCGGAAAGACGTCTATATAGATTGGGAGAGGTCCTGAAAGAGGCCAGCAGAGGTACAGTTATGACTGGAGCAGCACTGCGCCAGACTGAGCTGTGGCAGCGTCGGCTGATCGTGATGCTCCTCGTAAGGACGGTATCGGACGTAAGACGATCCGACAGTAGAAACAGCAACCCCATAATAGCCCGAGACGAGGATAAAACTGACGGCGATCAAACGAGCGATCCGCCCGCCTTCCGTGACTGTCCCCCCGGGCCGCGTTGCACCACTCCAATGGCACTAACACGTCACACCTATTCAGGCGTCCCCCGGGCCGCGCTGCACCACTCCGATGGCACCGACACGTCACAGTGACGTCACACTCCATGACAGGGCGTCTGGCACGCCGCATGACCGGCCAGACACAGACAGTCAGCCGCGCAGAACGTGACATCACGACGGCGCCAGTCCACGAACTCGGCCCGGCGGGCCAACGATGACTTGCAGGATTATCAGCGGTGGTGACTCGAATGGTGGCGATTTGAGTTTAACGGCGCCGCAAATGCACGGTTATGTGACGCCCTTCTGCGGTTCGGAAGCGAACTACTCTGGGCGACCGTGAGGCAGCGTACGGGAAGCTTACGGTCTGCACTGAACGTCGTTTGGCAGACAGCATCGACGCAATATACGACTGAGATGCTGCATGCCAACAGTCTGAACTAGCTCAAGTGTTATCTGAACTAGCTCAAGTGTCACTTGAACTAGTTAGCACAATTCGAGCGGCGTCCTTGAACGTGAACTCACCCTGCCTGCTGACCGTCTGCAGACCACGGGGCCTTGTTCGCCTTGCTGCTCTTTCGGTCCGCCTGGCCAAACAGATCAGGTCGACGTTAGACAAACCAGAAGTCGTTAGCACTGTGCACTATGTGCAGTATGTGTCATTTAAGATGAAACGAACAAAACTGAATCGCTACAAAATGACGCAGATAACAGACAACGGAGCTAACAAGCACCCTACAGAGCCTCTGAAAGTTAAACACACTACGAGGACAAAACTGAACCGCTACAAAATGACGCAGATAACAGACAACGGAGATTAACAAGCACCCTACAGAGCCTCTGAAAGTTAAACACACTACGAGGACAAAACTGAACCGCTACAAAATGACGCAGATAACAGACAACGGAGATTAACAAGCACCCTACAGAGCCTCTGAAAGTTAAACACACTACGAGGACAAAACTGAACCGCTACAAAATGACGCAGATAACAGACAACGGAGATTAACAAGCACCCTACAGAGCCTCTGAAAGTTAAACACACTACGAGGACAAAACTGAACCGCTACAAAATGACGCAGATAACAGACAACGGAGCTAACAAGCACCCTACAGAGCCTCTGAAAGTTAAACACACTACGAGGACAAAACTGAACCGCTACAAAATGACGCAGATAACAGACAACGGAGCTAACAAGCACCCTACAGAGCCTCTGAAAGTTAAACACACTACGAGGACAAAACTGAACCGCTACAAAATGACGCAGATAACAGACAACGGAGCTAACAAGCACCCTACAGAGCCTCTGAAAGTTAAACACACTACGAGGACAAAACTGAACCGCTACAAAATGACGCAGATAACAGACAACGGAGCTAACAAGCACCCTACAGAGCCTCTGAAAGTTAAACACACCACGAGGACAAAACTGAACCGCTACAAAATGACGCAGATAACAGACAACGGAGCTTAACAAGCACCCTACAGAGCCTCTGAAAGTTAAACACACTACGAGGACAAAACTGAACCGCTACAAAATGACGCAGATAACAGACAACGGAGATTAACAAGCACCCTACAGAGCCTCTGAAAGTTAAACACACTACGAGGACAAAACTGAACCGCTACAAAATGACGCAGATAACAGACAACGGAGATTAACAAGCACCCTACAGAGCCTCTGAAAGTTAAACACACTACGAGGACAAAACTGAACCGCTACAAAATGACGCAGATAACAGACAACGGAGATTAACAAGCACCCTACAGAGCCTCTGAAAGTTAAACACACTACGAGGACAAAACTGAACCGCTACAAAATGACGCAGATAACAGACAACGGAGCTAACAAGCACCCTACAGAGCCTCTGAAAGTTAAACACACTACGAGGACAAAACTGAACCGCTACAAAATGACGCAGATAACAGACAACGGAGATTAACAAGCACCCTACAGAGCCTCTGAAAGTTAAACACACTACGAGGACAAAACTGAACCGCTACAAAATGACGCAGATAACAGACAACGGAGCTAACAAGCACCCTACAGAGCCTCTGAAAGTTAAACACACTACGAGGACAAAACTGAACCGCTACAAAATGACGCAGATAACAGACAACGGAGCTTAGCAAGCACCCTACAGAGCCTCTGAAAGTTAAACACACTACGAGGACAAAACTGAACCGCTACAAAATGCCGCAGATAACAGACAACGGAGCTTAACAAGCACCCTACAGAGCCTCTGAAAGTTAAACACACTACGAGGAGGCCGATTCGGCCCCCTTCAGATCTAAGCCTCTATAACTGGTATCGCGTCTACCAAGGTTGCAAGGTGGTGCGGTGTCTACCAACTACTCCAGCTACCCACCTCGGCCAGCTCTCCGATTTCGAACTCTGCCATCATCTCCCTGGCGTCGGCGGAGTGGCCGACGTCCTCGAAGTTCTCGGTGGAGTCCCGGCCGGCCACGTCCTTCAGCACATCATCACCGCCCGGGTGCTGCCGGGATCAAGAAGGGTCAGACAGGTCAGGTGGGTGGCGCAGGATCAGCAGGTCAGACAGGTCAAAAGGATACCGCGGGGGTCGGTTCGGGCATGGGTCAAGACAGAGGCTACGTCGAGGCAAGGGTCAAGACAGAGGCAACGTCGAGGCAAGGGTCAAGACAGAGGCTACGTCGAGGCATGGGTCAAGACAGAGGCTACGTCGAGGCAAGGGTCAAGACAGAGGCTACGTCGAGGCAAGAGTCAAGACAGAGGCTATGTCGAGGCAAGGGTCAAGACAGAGGCTACGTCGAGGCAAGGGTCAAGACAGGCTACGTCGAGGCATGGGTCAAGACAGAGGCTACGTCGAGGCAAGGGTCAAGACAGAGGCTACGTCGAGGCAAGGGTCAAGACAGAGGCTACGTCGAGGCATGGGTCAAGACAGAGGCTACGTCGAGGCAAGGGTCAAGACAGAGGCTACGTCGAGGCATGGGTCAAGACAGAGGCTACGTCGAGGCAAGGGTCAAGACAGAGGCTACGTCGAGGCAAGGGTCAAGACAGAGGCTACGTCGAGGCAAGGGTCAAGACAGAGGCTACGTCGAGGAATGGGTCAAGACAGAGGCTACGTCGAGGCAAGGGTCAAGACAGAGGCTACGTCGAGGCAAGGGTCAAGACAGAGGCTACGTCGAGGCAAGGGTCAAGACAGAGGCTACGTCGAGGCAAGGGTCAAGACAGAGGCTACGTCGAGGCATGGGTCAAGACAGAGGCTACGTCGAGGCAAGGGTCAAGACAGAGGCTACGTCGAGGCAAGAGTCAAGACAGAGGCTACGTCGAGGCAAGGGTCAAGACAGAGGCTACGTCGAGGCAAGGGTCAAGACAGAGGCTACGTCGAGGCAAGGGTCAAGACAGAGGTTACGTCGAGGCATGGGTCAAGACAGAGGCTACGTCGAGGCAAGGGTCAAGACAGAGGCTACGTCGAGGCAAGAGTCAAGACAGAGGCTACGTCGAGGCAAGGGTCAAGACAGAGGCTACGTCGAGGCAAGCATGGGTCAAGGCAGACACGCCACGCAGCAGAACGATCACCGATAGTTCCGGTGGTTAAAACACCGATAGTTCCGGTGGTTAAAACACCGATAGTTCCGGTGGTTAAAACACCAATAGTTCCGGTGGCTAAAACACCGATAGTTCCGGTGGCTAAAACACCGATAGTTCCGGTGGCTAAAACACCGATAGTTCCGGTGGCTAAAACACCGATAGTTCCGGTGGTTAAAACACCGATAGTTCCGGTGGTTAAAACACCGATAGTTCCGGTGGTTAAAACACCGATAGTTCCGGTGGTTAAAACACCGATAGTTCCGGTGGTTAAAACGGTATGAAATGGCAAGGAGCACTGCTCTTAGGTGGCATGACAGGGGAGGAGAATTGCTGACAGATGAGTCAGAGGTACTGTGTGTTTGGGGCCGCCAGCAGTACATCGTGATATCTCAAGGCAAATATAAGTTGCTGACCTTTGTGACATCATGCTTTGTGTCGGCTAGGGCGATTGACTACGAAATATCAAAGTAGCCGATTTAATATAACTCCAATCACCTATATCCCAGCCCCCAGGCGGTTTTCCGGAGCCCCGTCTCTCACTGTTGCTATTTATAACGGGACCTGAAAGGCTGCATTGACTTGAAGCTCATTAGAGTTGAAAAAGTCAGTCTCCCGTACCCCGATACCAAACCCCGCCGGCTCGGTACCATACCACAGACGCCAGGTAAGGTGCCATTGGGTTGGTTACTTGGCGCATACCACAGTTTCTGTCTCTAGGGCCTTGGGCCTTGGGCGCAGACAACGGACCAGTATCTATGGCCTTGAACGGACCCAATACCTTGTCATAAACACAGCCAAATTCACCCATCCGTTTTCCAATTTCACTGCGCGTGACATGACGTGTTTAGCTCCGCCGCCAAGATAAACACTGAGCTCACATTGGGCCTGTTCCCGTGGCGCCTCTAATCTCCTCTAACTTCCTCCAAGTTGCTCCAGTTGTATGCTATTGCACAGACAGTTGCAAGTTGGAGCAACTTGGAGGTTAGAGGCGCCACGGGAACAGATCCATTATGAGCAGTGAGCACCCTGGCACGGCACCGCGACTAGCAATATCACCAGCCAACGCTGCGATATCAGCCGACAGCGACGGCGGCGGCGCGGCAGGCGGCGCGGCCGGCGGCGGTGTCTGCAGGACGCCGCCTGTGTGGATCGCATCACACCGGGCGGTCCTGAGGTCAGCAGCTGTCGAGTGTTATTGGGAGATGGACCAGGAAGGCGCACTCCGGTGGTATGCTATTGTCACCAAGGTCAGCTGTCTGAACAGCGACGTGCCGGGATGGCATAAATAATCAACAGTGCCGGTCGAAATAAAAAATCACGACGCGTCTCCACCGGAAGGTTGCTGTGTTGAGGTGTAAGCAAAAAGAATCTCCTAGTCCCTCGATCCGTACAAGCAGATACAAAATGGGGGTACCCTTTGCCACAAAAAGTCCCCCCCCCCCCCCCCCCCACCAAACCGACGGCTGGATCCGCCAGTGGGCTAGTACCCTACCCGAAATGTATGTACCTACGCCACTAGCGGATCCAGGGGGGGCAACCAGGCCATGTCCCCCCCCCCCCCCCCCCACAACCTGGGGGGGACATGTTTCCCCCCCCCCACAAAAAAAAATGTAAAAATTGACTTCGTAGCAATTAAAATCCGGCTATCCACAGTGAAAAACTGGAAAATTTTGGAAACACGGCTCTTACCATGAAATCTGGGCTTAAAAAACTCAACTGGGTTCTGGGCGAGAAAATAGCGGCCAGCAAGCTGCCAATCGGAACTGAAGCTCGAGCAAACGTTTGTTTTACATGTAAGAAGAACACTTCATATGGTATCGATTTTGAATCCAAACTACACTCTATTTCGGCGCAAATGGTTATCAGAAATGACGCGTTGCTTTTGTGGAAATAACTTTTCGGGACGCGTGACAGCGGTGTGTACAACATTCACGTGTGATTCTCACGAAGGTCTCATTTTTGAAGAAAAAATAGGGATCTTAAAAGAAAGATCTTATCATGACGAATCGGATGGTGTTCGTCTCATCGAAATCGACCGAGCGGTTCTCGATATCTCTGGGGGGGGGGGGGGGGGCAGAATCTGCTCCACCCCGCAGGTTAACGTAATTATGGCCGCCCGCAGGGAATGGGATTAGCATATCCTACGGATAATAAATGCATACCATGGGTAACTTAACCAAATAATTTTGCGATAATTTGACGAGCTTCGTGAAAACGACCGACGAACTTCTTCCGCGATGGCAAATACTCTGGCAAAACGGTGTGAAAACTGCAAACGACTATATCTCCACTGCCAGTCGGTGAACGAAATAAGAGTCAATCGAGTCATATTGGAATGCTAGTCACATCCGCATATACACATCAACCTAGACAGTCATTTGAGCAGCACTCATAAAACAGGTCACATGGGCAGTGATGTGGATATTGTGCCCATCTAATCGTAAACAATTGTTAAAGAGCAGGCACTCATGTTCAAGGGCCGATTTCCGGATACGCCAATCTCGGACATCCAGAAGCGCACATAGGGGGGGGGGGGGGACAAATGACACACGTGTGTGGCCATACATCCGGACTTTTGTTTTATAAAACAAAAATACAACCGGGCAGGGGCCCCCACCGCGGGGGGGGGCTGCCCCCCCCCCCCCCCCCCTTACGAAATGCGGGGCCCTCTGAGGCGGCCTCGTGGGTCCCCTCTGAGGCGGCCCCGTGGGGGCCCCTCTGAGGCTGTCCCATGGGCCCTCTGAGGCGGTCCCATGGGGCCCCTTTTTTGTTGTATTTTTTTAAAACAAATCCGGATTTTTTTTTTAACAAATGAAAGTAAAAGTTTTACATTTTATATTTTCATCCGAAGGACCCAGAGGCACACACAAGGGGGGCACATGGGCCCGTACCCCTTACTAAATGCGGGTCCCTATGCGTCCCCGCATTTCGTAAGGGGCCCCGCGGTGGGGCTCCTTACGGACAGCCCCCCCCCCGCGGTGGGGGCCCCTGCCCGGTTGTATTTTTTTTTATAAAACAAAGATCCGGATGTATGGCCACACATGACAAATTAAATGGCCATGGAAACATGAAAGTGAAAGTGTTCATTTTGTATTTTCATCCGAAGGGGCTCACCGCAAAAATATAGAAAGCGACGTTATCGCGAAAATGTGTAACGGGTCGAAGCTCTAAGGAGAACAAATATCAATATATAAAATAAGACACGAAGTGTGCCTCATACTAGAGGCGCACACAAGGGGACGCACTGGCCCACGTGCCTCCCCCTTATGAAATGCGGGGCCCCTCTAATGGTGGGGCCCCTGTCCGGTTGTATTTTATCAAGAGAAAATTATCATGTATTTTTTCCACCAATGAAGTGAGTTTTTATTTGCTATTTTCATCTTAGCACATCACGACTGTCCGCGGCCCGTGACGTAATGCGCAATGTGCATCCGTGAATTCATTCAAGCGTGCGTTCGGTATCTGGAAATTGTTTTCCTTTGGATATTCTCCGCTGGATAATTATCGCCGATAATTTCCTCTTCGCGCGTTCGGCATCTACTCTGTCGGGGAGAATTTTCAGTTGGAAAATTATCGCTCCGCAGAGCGTTCGGTATCTGCAAGCAGAGGCGCACACAAGGGGGGGCACACGGGCCCGTGCCCCCCCTCCCCTTACGAAATACGGGGCCCCTCTGAGGCGGCCTCGCGGGGGCTGAGGCCATTGTTTGGTTGTTTTTTTATTGAATACAAATCAGGATTTATTTTACAAATGAAAGTAAAACTTTTACCTTTTATATTTTCATCCGAAAGGCCCAGAGGCGCACACAAGGGGGCACACGGGCCCGTGCCCCCTTACGAAATGCGGGGCCCCTATGAGGCGGCCCGGTGGGGCCACTGTCCAGTTGTATTTTTTTAATACAAAAATAAATAGCAAATCCAGATGTATATCTTACAAATGAAAAGTGAAAGTTTGCATTTGTTATTTTCATCCGAAGGGCCCCACCGCGAAAATATAGTATATATGCATCATACATACTGGGATTATACATGTTTTTTTGGCAGAGGCGCACTCAGGAACAACAACAAAAATTGAGGCGATACCCTCCATCAAATTAGGTCCAACTTAAAATTAGTAAGATGATAAAAGCGTTACTCGCATGGTGCCCCCACGTTGTTTTCCTGGATCCGCCTATGCGTAATATATTAAATTTAACCAATTACAGAAAGTAATGCCCATATGTGACGTTCATGTCGTCCCAAACAATCACGAACAGCGCAAATTTGTTATCAGAAAATGCCTCCCCCCCATTTTAAATCCCCTGAATACGCCTATGATTTTTGATTTTGGTATTTATATTTTAATATATTAAAGACCAGTACATTTGAAGCTCAAAAACTTTGGGGGCATGACAATCGGTCAAATCATCATGGTCGCAATGACCGTCGCATCAATCGGTCATGGCCGCAATGACCTTCAAAAACACACATTTTTCGTATTTTTGTCCCCTGGCCCCCATGTTTTAACAAAACAAAATTCGGGCCCCTAAAAGAAAGATCTTGTCATGACGAATCGAATGACGTTTCCCCCTCCCCTCCCCTCCCCTCCCCTCCCCTCCCCTCCCCT
This sequence comes from Chirona hameri, assembly GCA_036785665.1. Classification (NCBI taxonomy): domain Eukaryota; kingdom Metazoa; phylum Arthropoda; class Thecostraca; order Balanomorpha; family Balanidae; genus Chirona; species Chirona hameri. The sequence goes on along the minus strand of JAXIVJ010000264.1, from coordinate 103,356 downwards.
CCCCTCCCCTCCCCTCCCCTCCCCTCCCCTCCCCTCCCCTCCCCTCCCCTCCCCTCCCCTCCCTTCCCCCTCCCCTCCCCTCCCCTCCCTTCCCCCTCCCCTCCCCTCCCCTCCCCTCCCCTCCCCTCCCCTCCCCTCCCCTCCCCTCCCCTCCCCTCCCCTCCCCTCCCCTCCCCTCCCCTCCCCTCCCCTCCCCTCCCCTCCCCTCCCCTCCCCTCCCCTCCCCTCCCCTCCCCTCCCCTCCCCTCCCCTCCCCTCCCCTCCCCTCCCCTCCCCTCCCCTCCCCTCCCCTCCCCTCCCCTCCCCTCCCCTCCCCTCCCCTCCCCTCCCCTCCCCTCCCCTCCCCCCTCCCATCGAAATCGACCCAGCAGTTCTCGAGATATCTGGGGGGGGGGGGGGGGCAGAATGTGACGGGCGGCTCCTCCATTCTTCCGCTCACCCACAAAGTGGCCCAGGGTTCCATCGTCGGACCCATCCACTTTCTCATATTCCTTCAAAATTCAAAACGCCTTCAAAATTGGTTACAAGCTAACAGCCTAAAAATGAATCCAGACAAGGCTGCCTTTAGGCTCATTGGTAAAAAAAAATCTCGAATAATTTCGGCATCAACGTCTCTGGCTCGACCGTCACCCCATTCTCCACCATCAAAGTGTTGGAGTCCTCGACTAGCACCTCAACTGGGATCCTCATGTATCCATGGTGGTACGGAGGTGCAATGCCATCACCGCAGTGTCCAAAAATTCCAATTTTGCTTGGGTGTCAGAGTGGAAAATTCGAGAAAAAAGACCATGAGAGTGGAAAATTATGTACAAAATGGTACAATATTGAATTGTTTTGAATATGAAAAGCAGTAGTTTTCGTTGAAATCATGTATTTTTAGTCAATATTTTTGTCAGAATCAATATCAATTCATAATTTGGGAGTGCAAAATGAACTCCTGAAATGGGGAGAGTGGGAAATTGTTCACATTTGGGTGTCATTTCCCACACATTTGGGTGTCATTTCCCACACATTTGGGTGTCATTTCCCACACATTTGGGTGTCATTTCCCACACATTTGGGTGTCATTTCCCACACATTTGGGTGTCATTTCCCACACATTTGGGTGTCATTTCCCACACATTTGGGTGTCATTTCCCACACATTTGGCTGTCATTTCCCACACATTTGGCTGTCATTTCTCACACATTTGGGTGTCATTTCCCACACATTTGGGTGTCATTTCCCACACATTTGGGTGTCATTTCCCACACATTTGGGTGTCATTTCCCACACATTTGGGTGTCATTTCCCACACATTTGGGTGTCATTTCCCACACATTTGGCTGTCATTTCCCACACATTTGGGTGTCATTTCCCACACATTTGGCTGTCATTTCCCACACATTTGGCTGTCATTTCCCACACATTTGGGTGTCATTTCCCACACATTTGGCTGTCATTTCCCACACATTTGGCTGTCATTTCCCACACATTTGGGTGTCATTTCCCACACATTTGGGTGTCATTTCCCACACAAGTCAATACTTGGGTGTCATTTCCCACACAAGTCAATACATTCTGGGACACTGCATCACCGCGGTCCGCATCTCGGAATAAAATCCGACATGACCTCACTCCTGACGTCCTTAAACTCCTCGTCCAAGCACACGTTTTACCTCATACCTCATATCTGCGGCCAACTTTGTTAAACCCCCTCCAATCGAACAGCTCAGGTTTGTTTCACAATGGAAACACAATTCTAAAGAATAGTGTTATAGTGTTATATTTAAATAGTGTTCAAACAAACTTCGGTTATATCCTTTACTGTCTATCTGCCTGGGGAGGGGCTGCCCAGTGCCGACTGCTTCGCGTTCAGAGGTGCTTGAACTTTGCCGCTCGGCTCGTCATCGGCGTGCGACGTAGTGACCACATTTCGCCAGTTCTCGCGTATCTCGGGTGGGAGAGAGTAGAGGCACTGGTCACCCGACACAACTGTACCAACGTGCACAAAGCTCTGATTAGTCGACAGTGTCTAGGACAGGGGCTGCGTAACATGTTCACCAAGCGGTCTGACGTATCGGCCAGGAGCACTAGGGCTGCCGACGCCGGAGATCTTCACCTTCCGAAATGTAGAATGGCTCAGACCCAGAAGGGTTTCTCGTACCGAGCAGTCGGCACGTGGAATGCGCTGCCATCAGCCGTGAAAGCCGCTCCGTCCAGGCGCGCGTTTGTAGCCGCATTGGCAATAACCGAGTGCGTGACGTGAGCGAGTGCCACCAAACAGTCCGTCAAGCTATTCTCATCAGTGCCTATGCAAACTGTTGTTAATCGTGCTGTGTACTGCACATGTTTTTACCACATGCTCAAATGTACAGAAATCGTAATAGCCACGTTGTGGATGGTTCCTAAATAAATCAATCACAAATGGGGCATTCCAGGACAGATCGACAAGGCGGAAACACCCTACATCTCCGATTTTGATGAAAGTCCGTTATTAGGGTTATCTGGGGCGCCAAATCGTGCGGTGCAAGTTTCAGCTCGATCGGAGTTACGGCTGCCGAGTTATAGCCTCCGGCATTTTCGTGAGGTCACCTTGCATGACTTTGCCGATCAGCCAATAACTCCACAACAAATTATCCAATTCCTAGAAACCCATACATTTTCTGAATGGCAATGAAGTGATGAACATCATCCCAGGCCCAGTTTGTTGTGGATTCTGTGGAGTTGGGTATTTTGGAGATGGGTATTTGCTATAAATGTACTTTTTAATTGCTGAAAATAACGCGCTTTTCTCTTTTCACCAACAAAAAAAAATTGTCCCATGATGGCATTTAGTGCGGTTGCTGTGTCACACGAAGGTTTCAGGTTGCAATATAAGCCACTTGAAGGCTAAGTTGGGTGAATTTATTGATGATCCAGGTGCAATTGTTGCTCAGTGACCTCTACAAGGTCAGCTGAGGCCATCTGAGGTCACCAGCACTTGTTTGCCAATAACTCTTGATAGAATAAAGATAGACGTGCGAATGACACCACTGTGTTTGTCTCGTTGAGTCGCGTCGCCCCATATGCAACATGACCTACCTGAGTCACCCAATGACCTTGACCTGAGGTCAAATTTGGAAATTGACCTAACCAGGTCACCATTAATATGTTTCGAAGCGCCTTGACGAGAAAAACACGATGGTGCTAACATTATTTATCTATGTTTAATAGATAAAAAGGCATTCATGAAAACTTTTGTTTACTAGCAACAACGAACAATTTCAAGTTGTTCGTTTATCGATTAAACATAGAGCAAGCATGTTAACACCATCGTGTTTTTCTCGTCAAGGCACTTCGAAACATATTAATGGTGACCTGGTTAGGTCAACTTCAAAATGTGAACTATGTCAAGGTCATTGGGTGACCCAGGTAGGTCATGCTGCATATGGGGCGACGTGACTCGACGAGACAAACACAGTGGTGGCATTCGCACGTCTCTACCCTTATGCTATCAAGAGTGATTGGCAAACAAGTGCTGGTGACCTCAGCTGACCTTGCAGAGGCCACTGAGCAACAATTGCACCTGGGTCATCAAGAAATTCACCCAACTTAACCTTCAAGTGGCTTATATTGCAATCTGAAACCTTTGTGTAACAGAAACCGCAATAAATGACATCATGGGACAATTCATGTTTTTTTTAGCCCTTGGGAGGCCGATCTGGGGCTTCATGGATGAACAACCAAGGCCTTTGGAGTATCAACTGGACCTGGTCCCTTTGGCTAGTGCATCAGTATACGAAATAAGACCTGTGCCCACGATACTCTCACAAAACTCACCGTAAATCTGGCCGGCCTGGCGAAAATACGGAGAGTTTTTGTGGATGTAGGTACCTTGGGGTCCCCTGCTCGAACGAAAAATGAATGATTTTCCCCATTTTTGAGAGCGAAATTTTTTTGAAAATATGCCCCTCTAAAAATAAAGTGGGCTAAATCCGGTGAGTTTTTGTGGGGTACATTATGCCCCCTCATAAAAATTGCCCCCTGGATTGAATCCTGGGTACGCCACTGAGGTCAGGTCAAGTCACCAGAGGTTAGGGTGCCTCCCCCCCCCCCCCCACCAAAAAAAAAAAAAAATCGTCGGTGAAAGCTTGCCAATTGACACGGCGTTCTTCTCTAGGCCAATAACAAGTATGCCAAATTTAATTGCGATCCTTTTAATTTTGCCCCCCCCCCCCCCTGGGCCTCCGTAAGTTGTTGACCACTATCCAAAAAGTCAAAAATCAAAGTCGTCGTACAGACCTTCACGTTTGCTCATTTGAAAGCTCTTGTCGAGTAGAATCAACTTTAATTCAGTCGAAATGCTCTAAATTCAGTTTTCGTTCTATGAGTCATAAACAGCTACCAAAACCAAACCTTCAATAGAGCTCTATTGAAGGCTTGGTTTAGGTAGCTGTTTGACTCAGAGCGAAACCTTGAATTTAGAGCACTTCGACTGAATTCAAGTTTATTTAGGCCCGGGGGACCAAAACTCAAAGGATTGTAAATAAATGTGGCATACTTTGTATTGGCCTAGAGAAGAACGCCGTGTCAATTGGCAAGCTTGCACCGACGAAAAAGTGTTGTTTTTTGGGGGGGACAGGACACCCTGACCCGTGACCAGAGGTCACGGGTCATTTCGTCAGAATCCACAACAAACTGGACCTGGGATGATGTTCATCACTTCATTGCCATTCAGAAAATGTATGGATTACTAGGAATTGGATAATTTGTTGTGGAATTATTGGCTGCTCGGCTAAGTCATGCAAGGTGACCACACGAAAATGCCGGAGGCTATAACTCGGCAGCCGTAACTCCAATCGAGCTGAAACTTGCACCGCACGATTTGGCGCCCCAGATAACCCCTATAACAGACTTATATCAATCTGAAATGTAGGGTGTTAATTTGGGGGTTCGCTTGTCGATCGGTTCTGGAATGCCCCAAATGAAATGGCAAAATATGTTGTTTTATGTCCAGTGGGGCATTACAGTGGTTCCATAATCTTAAATATATTTACTGAATGGTGAAAGGCGAAAGCTGGTATAAGAAAAGACGGTTCCCTTTCCTTACACCAAAATAAAAATAGCATGCACCAGACAGCAATTGAATATGGTTTTGCACATCACGCATGCATGCTATATTGACAAGCAGCTACAACACTGTGATTCACATGCAAATATCAAGAACTTGCCTCATTCAGGAACTTTGTGAGGTCGTAGACACGGTCGTGAATAACCATCCACACATCGTTATCTGTATTGTGCTTCTCAACTTCCTTCAAGGTGTACACTTTCTTCTCTGAAGTCATGCTGATGACCCGCTGGATAGTCTCGGTCTCCTGTGAGGCAGATCACATTGCTAGTATCGATGTACGTTCCAGGCACCAACAGCCTGCACAATCGCACATGATGGGCATCCAATGACAATGGGGGCGACAAATCGACGCGATTCCACGACAAATCGACGCGATTCCACGACAAATCGACGCAGGGGTAACACCCCACATCTCAGATTTTGATGAAACTTTTGCAGGGGTAATTGGGGGTCCATAACACGCCTGTGTAATTGTCAGCTCACTCCGACTAACGGCTATGGAGATATAGCCTGCGGCATTTTCACCAGGTCAGACAAACTTAATTTTCATTTTGATTTTTTATATCAATTTAGGTTGTTTAAATTCAACAAACCGCTACCATTCGACTCCGCTTGAGCTGAAGAACATTATGGTAATTTGTATTTTTTCACGTACCTCAAACTTGTTATTTCGAGTGACCTTGGGTGACCTTGCGTGACCTTGACAAAAGGGCAATTATTTTCTTATTTCTTTTCCTTTTTAAAATTGACCTCAGGGTGTCATCTGGTAGTGCGCAAAAAAAATGGCGGATATGCGTTTTCTTATAAATGCAATTATTTTCCGTCCACGCAATAGCCCTCGCCCTGGTGGGGGAATCATTTGGACCACATCTTAGGTTTGTTGCGAATAGCGAGAAAACGGCGGCGTGCAGCGCCGCCAAATATGGTACAGCTATTTGGGCATCAATTACTCACATTTTGTGTAAGTTTTAACTTCAGGTTTTCACAGGTCAGGTCACCAGGTCACATCAAGTGACCTTACCTCCAAAAATGTTTGTGGTCGTGCCAAAGCCGCAGTGTTTGTCCGAGAGCTTTGAAACTTGCAGGATTTCATAAGGTCACAAGTACCTACAATTAATTCATGTATTATTTTGATATATCTGTGACCTAAGGTCAGGTCAATCAATTTCGTGACCTCCCCAGTATAAGTCAATGGGAGATATGCAAATGCTTCCTATTCAGAGAATGTGCTTTCGAGCAGGCCAATTATTTCAGAATCACGTTATTTTAGCTCAATATTGATATCCCAGGTGCAACTGTTGCTCTGTGACCTCTGCAAGGTCAGCTGAGGTCATCTCGGGTCACCAGCACTTTTTTGCCAATAACTATTGATATAATAAATATATAGACGTGCAAATGACACCACTGTGTTTGTCTCATCGAGTCACGTCGCCCCATGTGCAACATGACCTACCTGGGTCACCAAATGACCTTGACTTGAGGTCAATTTGTTTAAGTTGACCTAACCAGGGCACCATTAATGTGTTTCGAAGCGCCTTGGCAAGGCAAAAACGTTGGTGTTAAAATTACAGCTATGTGTCTAACCAATAACAAATATTTATTAAAAACCTTTTCGGGAAACAATGCCCTCGTGACCTTTGGGGCCTAAACTATTGACCTGAGCTTAAACTTGTGGACAACTATGGTGATGCAATTTTGCATAAGCTTTCAGTTGCTTTTTGCGTTTGTCCCTAGCTATCATAGTTCCCAAGATATTTTGAGGGTTTCTGAAGCAAAGTCCTATACTTGGCAAATTTAACCTATGATGACCTCTGGTGACCTCAATATTGAGCTGAGCCAAATCATACCTGAAGTAACCTCAAATGGCCTTGTCAAGAGCTTTCAAACGTGTTTTTACATCTTTATAGCCCTTTTAGTTTTTGAGTTAGAGGGGGGTCATTTTGACCTCCCCCCCCCCCCCCTAGGGTGAAGTTGTTTCAGAGGCACGCCGGAATTTGGCTCAGCTCAATAATGAGGTCACCAGAGGTCATTAAAGGTTAAAAGGACTCGACGAGACAAACACAGTGGTGTCATTTGCACATTTGCATTTGCATTTGTCATTTGACATTTGCACATATTTATATCAATAGTTATTGGCAAACAAGTGCTGGTGACCTGAGATGACCTCAGCTGACCTTGCAGAGGTCACAGAGCAACAATTGCATCTGGATCATCAATAATGAGCTAAAATGACATGATTCTGGAAGAATTGGTCTGATCCAGTCCATATTCTCTGAATAGGAAACATTTGTATATTTCCCATTTAATTATACTGGGGAGGTCACAAGATTGACCTAACCATAGGGCACTGATACAAACAAATATGAGATAAATGAATTGTAGGTACCTACTTATGACCTTATGAAATCCTGCAAGTTTCGAAGCTCTCAGACAAACACTGTAGCTTTGGCACGACCACAAACATTTTTGGAGGTAAGGTCACTTGATGTGACCTGGTGGCCTGACCTGTGATGACCTGAAGTTAAAACTTTCACATGTGGGTAATTGATGCCTAAATAGCTGTGCCATATTTGGCAGTGCTGCACACCACTGTTTGCTCGCTATTCGTGAAAAACCTAAGAGGGGGTCAAAATGACTCCCCCGCCAGGGAGGGCTATTGCTTGGACGGAAAATAATGACATATATAGAATACACCCATCTGCCATTTTTTGCACACATCCAGATGACACCCTGAGATCAATTTTTAAAAAAAGAGAAAAAAAATGAGAAAAAAATGCCCTTTTGTCAATGTCAAGGTCAAGGGCAAGGTCAGCCAAGGTCACTTGATATAACAAGTTTGAGTTTAAAAAAAAAAACAGATGTTCTTCAGCTCAAGCGGAGTCAAATAATATATAGGTTTGTTAAATTTTAAAAAAAAAAATTGGTCTAAAAAATTACAAACAAAATTGAGTTTCTGACCTGGTGAAAATGCTGCAGGCTATATCTCCATAGCTGTTAGTCAGTGAGCTGAAAATTGCACAGGCATGATCTGGGCCCCCAATTACCCCCTGTATAAAGTTTCATCAAAATCTGAAATGTAGGGTGTTAATTTGCTGCTTTGGTGTCAATTTGTTGTGGAATGCCCCAATGGTCAATGGGTGCATTAAAAAAAATAACTCAACTTAAATACTTATTTTAAAAAAACTTCTGATTTGTATTGTAATCCTACACCAATATGCCAATGTCATGTAGCATTGGTTGAGTTGCTTCTTACTCTAGTTCAGCAGAAAATGAATTAAAATTTTGAGTTCTAAAGTCCAGGCTACACTATGCATGATTTCCTGAAAATTGTGTGCGTGTTATCCATGTTGTCAGGATTTGCATGACAGAGCAAGTTCAGCTGATAATAAATGCACTGGGTGAGCTACACTGGCACATCATGCAGATCCTGGATGAAACGTCAAGGAAATTATGCAGACATGTCACGGACAGAGTGATGAAAAGTGCAAAATTCTGAACTTGTTGTTGTGTTTTCTGAGATTGTGTGTTGCAGGGTTTTATAATTTTGCTTGATTTCGCATATTGTAGTCTATACTAGACCAAAACTTGAATAATTTGTGCTCAGTATCGTGGCGGAAGATGAATGAAGCGTTTCAGTTTGAGCAAATTGTGAGTGTTGAAACTTGTGTTGAAGCTGGTAGATATTTATGCAGTGGTTTATCGATTAAAAAAAAAATGCAGTGGTGTATTCACTTTCCTTGCGTGATTTGCTTGACCGGCAGATCCCGGACGTCAAGAAAGTTCTGCAAACACGGCGAACACGCGCGTGATTTCCTTGACAATCACGCATAGTGTAGCATGGGCTTAAAAGGTTACACCACTTGCTTGACTAGCTCATCCAAAAAAAATTATGTTAATTTCCTTCAACAACAAAAAAAAAATATATATATATATATATATATAGGTAGTAGATACTCACACAATCAATACACGACAGGGCACGACACCGCACAACAACCACACTCGAAATCACCACGCACACTGCTGTGTCAACATTATATAAGTACTCTGGTGTAAACAAACTCAAATGTAAAATATTACTTCTGTTTCAAAGGCGTCATAATTGTAGACACTTGCATAAAAGCGCCATCTATTATCACAATTTACTAGCGCCACCTATATTATAGGGGTAAACTCGGGCATAATCGAACAATCAAACGGGCACGTTAAGAAAAAATATGTTGACTGAACCTGGATAAACAATTATACTATGCTTACAATGCCTCTTCGGTTAAATATCTATCATCAAAGTGAAATTTTGCTACAAATTTTACTTTTACCGATAGTGCATAATTTTTTACCCGGCGAAGTGGACCACTCTTCCTCCTTGCGACGCTGTCACTCTGCGCTCTAAAATGTATGTTTGATAGGAAATCTTCATCGATATGTGAAGCCGGTCAACCCAGAGTACTTATATAATGAGTAGGTTCAAGTTTGGCGACTGCCATGGGACGTCACGCCTGGTTCAAACTAGAATAAGCTAACAATGTTACCATATACTATTTATGGTATTTTTTTGGAATAGTTTTCATTTTCTTTTAGAATTTCAACTATATAGTAGGATATGGCAATCACATCGGAAAATATCTGAATATAAAAAAATATATTTAATACAACTTTGTGTGTTTTCGAATGAAAATAATATTAAAAGTTCATTGGTATATCAGTTGTATTAGCGAAAATGCCTATAAACACCATGTTAACGATATATCACAATTAGTAGGCTGTAACAAAGTTTGCATTCAGGCCGGAAATTTCGAAGCACCAGGCCGCCGTCGGGCCGGCCAGCCAGCGGCGGTGGCCGGCGGCCCCGCGGTGGTACAGTCTCTGGCAAGGCGTCGCAGTGGTTCTCAGTTCTCACCAACTTGCGTCCGGCGCGGCGGCGGCGGTGTACAGCCCCAGACAGCGGATCCCCGCTCCGGCGCGCCGTGTGGGTGGAGCATGCCTCCACACGACCAAGAATTGTGAACGATTGGAGTGTCTCAGGTAAAATCTGAGGCCATTCCAGGAATCTTGAAGAAACTAGCTTTCCATTGAGCATAAATACTTGTATCCATCTTAGAGAGTAATGTGATTACTAATATGATTTCCTTATTTTGCAGTGCTATCATCATTCATCATTGTTCTTGTTCTCGTTCAAATAAACGATAGAGGATCAACTGCCTCTTTATCAACGGGACAATCAAATGGACGCACTCCTATCTATGATGATGTTCGAGTCCGTAGTAGCCGCCAGCTCCACACGCGTCGGCGACTCAGAGAAGACTGTATTTCTCCCGCAGGCGCACTGCCACCTAGCGGAGGACTCGGCTAACCGATCAGACTCACACACCCCCCCCCCCCCCCACCAGTCAACCGGCGGGTGACGTGCATAAACATAAGGTCAAAATAAAATACCACGAGAAAGAAGACCGTACGGTGCGATTACTGTTTACATCAGCTCGATAAGGCGCTCTGGCTGGCGGCGGGGTCGCTCAGAGCGCCGTGGTGCTTCGAGTGGCGGGCCGGCCACCGGAGCCGCCGGCAGCGGCTGCAGCGGCGGCGGCTGCAGTGGCGGCGGCGGAGGCGGCTGCACCGGCCCGGCATCAGAGGCGGTGGGCGGTGGCGGCCCGGGCAGGGGAGGCCTTGGCAGGGGTGGCCCGGGCAGGGGCACGGTGACAGCAGTGTCCGGGTGGGCGTGGGCGTATCGTTGGCGGAGGTGGCGCCTGTTGCGGGTGAGGACACGGCCGCTGGGCAGGCGGATGAAGTAACGCCGATGCGGGCCGACGTCGGTGATTACGCCGTGACGGTCCCAGGTGCCGGTCGCCGGATCCTGCAAGGCGACTTGCGATCCGATGTGGAGAGCAGGCAGGTCACGGGCGTGCTGGTTGTAGGCCGTCCGGGTGCGTTCCTGGCGTGCGGCAGCGGCGCGCTCGGCATCGTCGGCTGCCCGCTGCCACTGGGGGGCAAACGAGCGCCGGTGGGCGGGTAGCATGTCTCTTGCCGGTGAGTTGAGAAGGATTTGGGCAGGCGACCTGCCGTCGGGGCCAGGCGTGTTTCGGTGCTGCAGTATTCCCCGCGCCCAGCTGTCGCTGTTCATGTGTCCGTCACGCCAGCAGCGGCGGATGAGTTTGGCGGCAAACTTGACGGCGGCTTCGGCTCGGCCGTTGGACTGGGCGTAGTGAGGAGAAGAGGTGCGGTGTAGCACGGCCCAGTTTTTCAGGAAGGCCTGGAAGGCGGCTGAGGTGAACTGGGGACCATTGTCGGACCAGAGGACTTCTGGGGCTCCGGCCAGGCAGAAGATGCCACGGAGTTCCCTGATGAGCGTCGAGGCACTGGCGTGTCGGCCGACCGGGCAGACTGTGAGCCACCCGGAGAGAGGGTCGACCGCCACCAGGAAGTATTGGCCGGCGTGTTGACAGAAGTCGGCGCAGAGGTGTTGGAATGGGCGGCTGGCCTGCTCGTGCGTGCGCAGCGTCTCTTTCGGCAGCGATGGCAGTTCCCTCTGGCAGGGCTGGCAGGCCTTGGTGATGTTCTCGATATCGTTGTTCATGTTGGGCCAGAAGACAATCTGGCGGGCTCGACTCTTCGTCTTTTCTTTTCCCTGATGGCTGGCGTGCAGCTCGGCGAGGACGGCTGCGCGCATCGGGCGGGGAATGACGAGCCGGCAACCACACACGACCAGTCCGTCATCGACAGCGAGGCGGTCGTGGACCGGCCAATATGGCCGCAGGAGCGCGGGAAGGTCGGCCTTCTGGGACGGGAAGCCGTCCATCACGGTCTGAAGAAGGATCTGCGCCTCCTCGTCCCGGTCTGCCGCTCGCCGTACCTCATCCAGCCTGAGGTCGGTGCAGAGTTCGCTCGCCTCGCCTGTGATGATTGCGGCGACGGTTGTGGCCGATCTGTCCTCGGCCAGCTCGTCCTCCTCTGTCGGCGGGTCCACCGGTGACCTTGAGAGGGCGTCGGCTGCCAGATGGTCCGTGCCGCGCTGCCACCGAGCAGTGAATGTCATCACCAGCAGTTTCTGCCGCAGGCGCTGGAGGCGCGGGTTTTCAATCTCATCCAGGTTCTTGGAGTTGAGGATTGGCACCAGAGGGCGGTGGTCGGTCAGCACGTCGAACTCGGGGAGCCCACTGAGGAAGAGGCGGCACTTGTGACACCCCCACGCCACCGCCAGCAGCTCCAGCTCGATGGTGGCGTAACGGCTCTCTGCGTCTGTCAGGAACCGGGAGCCGGCCTGGACTGTACGCCATGTGCCATCCAGCTGCTTCTGCTGAAGCAGGAACCCGAGCCCCTTCAGACGGCTCGCGTCGGTCGACAGCAGAGTGGGCCGCGTTTGGTCGAAAAAGGCGAGCGTGCGCACCGATGATAGCGCCGCCCGCGCCTTTTCGAACGCCACCTGGTGACAACTGTCCCAACCGAAGGTTCGTTTGGTGCTCAACAGGTGACACAGCGGTTCCAGGTGCTCCGCAGTCTCCTCTGAGAACGGGGCCACCTGGTTGACGAGGCCGAAGAAGCCGCGGAGTTCGGTCAGCGTCTGAGGTGTTGGGAACGCTGCGATTGCGTTAGTGAGCGTTGGGTCGGGCAGATATCCGTCTTCTGCCACGATAAAGCCGGCGAACTTGACTTTCTTCCGCTGGTGTTGCGTCTTCGCCGGGTTTAGCGCCACCCCGCGATCCCGGCATCGAGCCAGGAACTCGCGGACCCGGGCGACGTGTGCGGACTTCGTCTTGCTGTAGATGATGACGTCATCAACGACGCGCTGAACACCGTCCATGTCGATGAAGCACTCATCCATCCGCCTGTTGTAATGTTCGCTGATGGACGAGACGCCGTACGGCGCACGGAGGTACTGATACCTCCCGAAGGGTGTGATGAAGGTCGTCAGATGGCGGGAAGACTCATCCAGAGGGCACTGGTGGTAGCCCTTGGCGGCGTCAAAAACGCTAAACCACTGGGCCTCGGATGCCACGATTGACGCGACGCACTCAGCTGGCGTGCTGGACTGGTACAGCTCCCGTTTCACGGACTGGTTGAGCTTGGATAAATCCACGCACAGACGGATGCCACCGGTTTTCTTGGGTGCCACCACGATTGGGGCGCACCAGTCGGTCGGCTCGACCACTGAGGTGATGATGCCGTCCTGCTCCAGCTTGTCCAACTCCTGACGGAGTGGCTCACGGAGGGATAGCGGAATGCGTCGCGGTGCGCGCACCGCGAATGGAGTGGCGTTCTCTCGAAGGTGGATCTTGAAGTTTTCCCCCGGCATCGCCCGGACGACACCGTCCAGCACGTCTGGAAACTCGTTGAGCGGGCTCTCGACCGAGGCTTTATGTCCGGTGGTGGTTGGTGGCGCTGTAGTCTGCCGAACAGTGGCAGGGGCAGCACATGTGTCGTCGACGCGGCCGGCAGCGACGGCGGCGGTGGCGGCGTCGGCGGTGACGTCGGCGCCAGCTGGCCGCGGCCAGGCTCGGCGGCGGCGGCGGCGGCGGCGGCGGTTATCGCCCGTGGCGGGGCGGCGCGATGATCGAGTGTCGGCTGACATCGGAGACCGCGCGGGGGAGACTCGGGCGCGCGGCGGCGGCGCCGTGCGGGCGGCGGCGTGGCTGGGAGAACCACGGTGGCGATCTGCTGTGGATAGTCGGTCGGTACCAGACGGAGGGCCCGAGCGGTTTTCCATGAGAGCAGGAGGCAGGGCACCCCTGGAATGATGTGCACCGTGTCGGAGACTGTGACGTCACCCAGGCGGAGATGAATTGGCAGACTGCCACGAGAACGGGCCGTGTGTCCGTCAACGGCGCGAGGGTGGGTCGTCGGTGGCTGGAGATTGTCGTTCATCTCTCCAATGCGATGGGCGAAGTCCAGACCAGCGACGGACACGTCGGCTCCAGTGTCCGGCAGCGCTTCCATCACCGCTGTCCGCAGCCCAGTCACGGACACTCGAACTGTCGGTGCCGATCCACGGGAGGTCGTTGCCAGGGTAACGGTGGAGGCCGACGACTCGTGGGGTGGGCGAGGGCTGCGACACAATCTGGAGATGTGGCCGTGCCGACCGCAGTTGTAGCATGAACGGTCGGCTGCCGGGCAGCGGGCCGAGCGGCTGTGGCGGTTGCCGCAGTTACGGCAGGCGGCGGGCAGCGCTGGGGCGACGCCCGTCTGCGGTGCACCGGCCCCCGACAGGCGTCGGGGAGGGGTGGGGCTGCGCGACTGAAATCTGACGCCGCGGCTGCTCTGGGCCCGGCGGTGGGCGCCGCCGCGGTTGGGCTGCGTGATACAGGCGGAGATGGCGTCCGCGTTGCCGCCGGTGATGGTTGTGACGTCACGGGCGGCAGCCTCTTCTGAGCGGCAAATCTGGGTGGCCTGTTGCAGCGACAGGAGTTGTACCGCGCACAGACGCTTAATCGTTGCGGGGTCACGCAGACCAACCACAATCCGGTCACGGATGAGAGAGTCTCTGCAGGTATCGCAGAATCCGCAGTCCCTGCTCAAGTCGCGCAAGCGCGTGGCGAAGTCGTCAAATGATTCGCCGTCGAGTTGTTCACACATGTTGAACGTCCGACGCTGGATGACTTCGTTTACCTGGCCGCGGGCGTAGCATTCCAGGTGCATAAGGACAGCGGACAGGTCATTCCGCTGCACCTCTGGCGTATCAAAGTTCGCCACGATCGTCATTGCCTCATCCGAGAGGCAAGTTCGGAGGATCGCCATCTGTAGGGCTGGTGGCTTGCTAGCCAGTCCAGCCAACATGGCGTAATCGTCCCACCGCTGACGCCACAGCCGGTACGAAGCACCGCGGTCACTAGTCACTTCCAGTCGGTGGGGTTTAGCGTCTCTCGCCATCGCAGCGGACGCAACACTCGGCGCCAGTATCGCTACCGGCTGCACGAGTTCGTCGTCGTCACTGGGTAGTTGCACTGAGGCGGGGTCGATCCCCTCGGACCCTGCCGGCTGCGCCATGTTCGAGTCCGTAGTAGCCGCCAGCTCCACACGCGTCGGCGACTCAGAGAAGACTGTATTTCTCCCGCAGGCGCACTGCCACCTAGCGGAGGACTCGGCTAACCGATCAGACTCACACAGATGATAGCACTACAGTGATACCAGGAGCCACAGCATGTCATTCACCAATCTGCCATGCTCGTATGCACCGGAGTGCACATACGTGACTGCAGTGGGGGCATCCGTGGACCAGGCCCTGAAGCTACTCGAGATGCATGAGAGAGCCCGCCATGCTCCTGCACCGACCCATACCACTGGAGCCAGTGCAGCAGTTGAAAAGTTCCGGCGGCCTACCATCTCCATCGGAAGAACAAGTGAAGATTGGCTCTACTTCGAAACGCGATGGAGCGAATTCACCCAGGCCACCAAAATGCCTGACACCGATCGGGTCCTCCAACTGCTGGAATGCTGCGACGACGAGCTTCGGCGAGACGTGACCCGCGCCGCGGGAGGCACGCTCACGACCCAGTCTGAGGCTCAAGTCCTCTCCGCCATTCGACGACTTGCAGTTAGGGAGGAAAACCCAATGGTGGCCAGATTCTCCCTTCACCAGATGCACCAAGAATCTGATGAACCCGTTCGGGGCTACGGCGCCCGTATAAAGGGACAGGCCAGCACCTGCAAGTTCAGCCTCAGCTTCCCTGCCTGCCAGGCCCCTGTGGACTATTCTGACGAGGTCCTTCGGGATGTGCTGGTGCAGGGGCTAGCTGATCAAGAGATCCAGCTCGATGTCCTTGGTGACAAGAACCAAGCGATGTCTCTCGAGGAAGTCTTCAGCCTGGTCGAATCCAAGGAGGCCGGCAAGCGGTCGGCGAGCAAACTGTTGCACGTTCAGGGTGCCCACGCCACACGCAGCAGCTCGTACAGACAGGCGTCCAGGCGTCCAAGCGACCCAGCACAGGCTAAACGCCCAAGCAGCCAAACGCCGACAAAGAACCCTCCAGCCAGGGGACCGGCCCCGTCCCAGCCACCCACCTCTGCAGAATACTGCTCCTACTGTGGCAGGAGGGGGCATGGCAAGAAGGCCCCGCCGTCAGTCAGGAAGAATGCGTGCCCAGCATTCGGGAGGACATGCTCACAGTGCACAAAACCGCACCACTTCAAGGCCGTCTGTCGGGCGCAAGAAGGTGTATCTGAGATGGAGGAAGGAGCCATATTCGAGGAGCTATGTTCCGCTTCCAACCTCGGGGACACCAGCAGCCACACCGACAGTCGCAGTACCGTGATGCTCGAACACCATCTTTACGACCACCTCCAAGACTGTTGGACGAGGAAGTCATCACTCTCACAACCTTACGTCGACCTCCACATCACTGCCGCACGCGAAGACTACAAGGCTCTCGGCTTCCTGCCACCCAGCACTAGAGTACGAGGCTCAACCCTTCCGGTGATGGCAGACACAGGATCTCAGTCGTCCCTGGCTGGCGTACAGGCTGTGCGCCGTCTGGGGATCCGGCCGCAGGACCTCATCCCTGTTCGAATGCGAATGCACGCTGCCAATGAGAGACCTCTGCACATACTGGGCGCCACTGTGCTGCGGTTCCACGGTCGGGACCCTGGTGGGAGGGAGTTGCAAACCAGGCACCTTGTCTATGTGACCAACAGCACCAGCAAGATCTACCTGAGTCGTGAGGGCTGTGTAGCACTCGGGCTCATCTCGCGGGACTTCCCAACTGTCGGCGAGGCCAGCGCAATCCAGCAACCAGAACCACAGAGCGGTCAAGTCCCCAGAGAAGACGACGACGCCACGTGCGAGCCGACGATCAGCGGGGGGCCGACAGACGGTGGCTACTCTGCTCACGACGCGAGTCACCATACTGCGTGTGACGGTGGCGACACCGCGTGCGACGCAGATCGCCATGCTACGGGCGAGCCGGCGCCGAGCCTGAGGCCGGCTGACGATGACGACGTCGAGTGCGACTGTCTGAGGCGTCAGCTCCCGCCGTCGCGCCCCGAGAAACTGCCGTTCCCACCCACTGAAGAGAACCGAGAGCGGCTACAACAGTGGCTGGTCGACTACTACGGCAGTAGCACATTCAACACATGTGAGCACCAATCACTGCCGATGATGGACGGCCCACCTCTGCGCATGATGATGGATGAGGACGCGACACCGACGGCGTGTCACAAGGCGATCCCAGTCCCCATCCATTGGCGAGACCAGATGAAGGCGGCCCTAGGCAGAGACGTCCGGCTCGGCGTCATCGAACCGGTGCCTGTCGGGGAACCAGTAACTTGGTGTCATCGTATGGTGGTGACGGCTAAGAAGGATGGAACACCTAGACGGACGGTCGACTTACAGACGCTCAACCGCCACGCGAGGAGGGAGACGCACCACACGAGTTCACCGTTTCATCAGGCGCGCTTTGTGCCAGCCAACACAAAGAAGACAGTCTGCGACGCCTGGAACGGATATCATAGCGTGCCCCTCCACCCGGATGACCGTCACCTGACAACGTTCGTAACGCCCTGGGGCCGCTACCGATACCGAGTCGCACCGCAAGGATATCTGGCCTCTGGCGACGGCTACACCAGGCGTTACGACGAGATCATCGCCGACGGCAAGCTGTCTCATACCTGCTACACCAAGTGCGTGGACGATGCACTCCTCTGGGCAGACACGATCGAAGACGCCTTCTGGCAGGCCGTCGAGTGGCTGGAAGTCACGGGAACAAGTGGCATCACGCTGAACCCCGAGAAATTCGTATTCGCAAGCGACACTGTCCACTATGCCGGCTTCGAGATCACTCGGGACTCAGTGAGACCGTGCGCCAAGTACCTGAAGGTCATCGAAGAGTTCCCCACACCGCGGAACATAACAGACGTGAAAGCCTGGTTTGGTGTAGTCAACCAGGTGGCTACGCCTTCAGTATGGCTGATCGCATGCGCCCATTCCGTGACCTGCTGAAGCCGAGCACCCCATTCCAGTGGGACGAGCATCTCAACATGCTCTTCGAAGAGTCAAAGAAGGTGATGATTGAGGAAATCCAGGAAGGTATCCGCATCTTCGAGCCAAACAGGCCGACCTGCTTGGCTACCGACTGGTCGAAGAGCGGGATAGGCTTCTGGCTGTTCCAGAAACACTGCGATTGTGCAGGTGAAGAACCATTCTGCTGCAAGACTGGATGGAAAATCACGCTGATTGGGAGTCGGTTCACCAACCCAGCAGAATCACGGTACAAGCCGATCGAAGGTGAGGCACTGGCGGTCGCGGAAGGTCTGGACAAAGCTCGTTTCTTCGTACTCGGTTGCGACAAACTGACGGTTGCCGTGGATCACAAGCCACTTCCCAAGATTCTGGGCGATCGATCGCTGGAAGACATCCCGAACGCAAGGCTGCGCAATCTGAAAGAAAAAACACTCCGCTACCGCTTCAAGGTCACCTTCATCCCCGGCGCGAAGAACACGGCGGCTGATGCAGCCTCAAGATACCCTGCAGGTACACAGCAGATGCACGACGCTGCCGCACCGATCATCGACGGACCACTCCAGCGCCTGCAAGCACTAATGGCGGGCGTGCGGCTCGCTCAACCCAGTCAAGTGGCTCTCAGTGCCGACTTGCCACTATGGGAAGCAGCAGTCGGTGCACTCGAGTGCACCTCAGTGACATGGGAGCGGGTGAAGGTGGCAACATCGAGCGACGAAGACATGCAGCATCTCCTCAACCTGGTGGAACAAGACCAGATGCCAACGCAACCACGCGAAATGCCCGCAAGCCTTCAGCCATATCACAAACTCAGGAACGACCTACTGACGCTTGACGACGTTCTCCTATACAAACAACGGGTAGTGATCCCACCGAAGCTGCGTCAAGCGGTCCTGACGTCACTTCACGCTGCCCACCAGGGGTCCAGGCGATGCTGGCCAGAGCGGAGTGCTCAGTCTACTGGCCAGGCATCACCGCCGCCATCCAGGACACGCGTGAGCGGTGCGGTCCGTGCAGCAAGATAAGATAGCACCATCGCAACCACGGTCACCGCCGACACCACCAGTCACTGCAGAGTATCCCTTCCAGTGTGTATGTGCGGATTACCTCACTCATGACGGCTGTGCTCTGTTGGTGATTGTGGATCGATACTCCAACTGGCCAATCGTCGAAAGGAGTGCCGGAGGTAGCGCTGGACTGCGCGGCGAGCCTCAGAAGAGCTTTCGTCACTTACGGCATCCCCGACGAGCTCGCCAGTGACGGAGGCCCAGAGTTCGCCGCAGCATCCACCGCGAAGTTCCTGCAGGACTGGGGGGTACATCACCGACTATCATCAGTAGCATTTCCCCACTCCAACTGCAGAGCGGAAGTTGGAGTCAAGACCGTCATGCGCATGATCGCGGGAAGTACCGGGAAACTGGACACGGACGAGTTTGGGAGAGCTATCCTACAATACAGGAACACGCCAGACCCCGAGACAAGTATGTCTGTATTAGAAGCGCGCGCAAAACGAACGTCCGAACGCCCCGAGCCCCACCAGTCAAGAGAGCGGGAAGCCTGGCTGCCGCCGGTAGCCCCGCCCCGTACAGCCTCTGTCCTATACAGCCTCCGACAAGGTACAGTCTCGGCGGGCGGTCAGTACACACGGGGCGGGCGGCCAACAAACGCGGCACGGCATGCACGATGCACGATGCACGACACACGACACACGACACACTCCCCCCTGATCCTTAAGAATCACGCGACGATCAATCACCCTTCACATCGAGCAAATCACCCACAAAACAAACCGAACGCGAAGTCACGCGACTGGGTCCGTGCAGCAGCGACAAGGCGGCGGCGGTCGTCGCACCCGTTCGCCGCGACGGGACCGGGAATCGCTGGCCGTCTCGGCCGGTCCTTCCGCTATCGGCGTAGCCGCGTCCCTCTCGCCCGTAGACGCCGCCCCGTCCGCCGTGCCGTCCTCCCTCCACTGCACAGCCGGTTGGCGCCCCACGAACAACGGCAGCGACTCGTCACTGTCGCCGTCCGATGCCGCCTCGTCACTGTCGCCGTCCGACGCCGCCTCGTACCGTGGTCGTAAGCTGCGGACGTGCCACGGCACTCCGTCCACTTCTAGGACCTGCTGCGAGACCACGCCTGTCACAGTCCCGCGTCGCGACGTCTCGGTGCAGCGAGTGCCGCGGCGCCGCATCCATACCCGATCACCGACCCGGAACCGCGCGCCGTCGGGCGGGGGCGCCGGTGGATGCCGAGGTTCGCCGTCCTCGTGGGCGTGGCCTCTCACTTGCGCTGGCCGGACACAGTCTCTCACTGCGTAGCGGTAGATTCCCGCCGCGGGCGCAGTCTCCGCCGTCAGACCCTCGCGAGGCGTGATGTTATACAGGTGGACGGCTTCCGTCACCGGGCACCGCCTCCTCGCTGCTATCACCTTTATCGTTCTGTGGCAGCGTTCCACTACGCCGTTGCCGCTCGGTTCATGCGCGGCGCGGAACCGCAGCGTGATCCCCCACCGCGCTGCGAACGAGGCGAGTCGTCGGCCCCGGAACACGGTATCGTTGTCCGTTAGGATCTCGGCCGGTGCGCCGCGCTCTAGGAACACCTGCTCCAGCTGGCCAACGACCTCAGTCGCGTCGGCACGGCCCAGCGGGCGCCAGACGGTGAACCGCGACGGTCCGCAGTCAATGACTGAGAGATAGTTCCGCCCCTGATGATGGGTTACGTCCATCGCGACGCGCTCCCAGGTTGCCGCCACACCCAGCGAGCCGTGCCGCCACCGCACTGGCGCCGGGTCGATCGCGCGGCACACATCACACCTCTCCACGACCGCACGCACCAGCGCTCTGGCAACGTCACGGGACACATCACGTCGCGCGAAGAATAGCGTCCGGCGGACACCAGGATGACCCGCTCGCTCGTGCACAGACTCGACCGACGACTGAAGAGCCACATCAGGACCGGTGACGGCCTGTGACACGCCGGCGCCGGCCACCGCCCCGTCGCGGGCAGCCGACCTCACGGCTTCATCGTCGGCTCCCCCCACGTCTTCATCGTCGGCTCCCCTCGAGTCACGCAGCCACACCTTCGGCACTCGCGTCAGCGCATCGGCGAGGTTTTCCGCAGAGCGAACCAGCGTGATGGTTATCTTGAGCTGCAGTTCCTCGGCCAGCTGCCGAACGAGATCGACGCGACGCCTGATGAGCATCTCGCCGGCCGCTCGCGTCCGCAGACGGGCGCGGCCGCTCAGCGCGTCATCGACCCAGCGATGCACTGCAGCCGAGTCTGTTCGCAAGTCGATATCACTCACTCCCCAGGCCACGGCCAGGTTCACTCCGCGCACAGCGGCATCCAGCTCCGCCATGTTGATGTGGGTTGCTGCGGCGTCGCTGGGCCGAAGCCAGCAGGCGTCCTCCATCACACCGCCGCCCGGCGTCTCTATGACGACGCCAGCCGCGATCGAGCTGGCATCCGTCCAGACCGTCGCCCGGTCCCCGATCCAGCACCACTGGCCGCGTGCTGGGTCCGCGGCCGACAGCCGGGCGTGCACGTGCGAGATCTGGTCCTGCAGTGTCGCGTCAGCCGTCACGTCGTCCCAGCCGCGCGTGACTGCGTTGGCACGCCGCTTCAGCCAGGCGGCGGCGGGCCGCAGCCAGCCGCAGACGGGGAGGTGGGCCACCAGCCTGCCGCACCAGGCGAACACCGCACGGCGCGTCACGCGGTCCGGCGGCCCGGGGACGGCGCTGTCTCGACACCACTGCAGCTCACCCGCCACGCGCTGAACGTGAAGCCCGAGCATCCGAGCACCGTCTCCTGCGCGCGCCGGCGGTTTGCAGTCGAGCCCGAAGCGACCAAAGTGCTCCACTACACGTTCGGCACTGAGTACGTCCTCGTCCACCAGCAGGTCGTCTACGTAGGGACAGACTGCCAGCTGCACGTCCACGTCCTGCGCCATGACGATCTTCACCACGGCCTTCATCACCGCTGGCGCCACGTTGAGACCAAATCCAAGTCGGGTCAGGCAGAACCGCTGACCGCGAATGATAACAGTCTGATACGGCCACAAGCCTCGGTCGAGACGAAGCTGGAGGTACGCCCGACGCAGGTCCACGACGGCCACACGACGACCGTGGCGGCGCCACTTCCGCAAACGGTCGGCGCACACGTCCGCGTCGGCAGTGTGCGCGGCGACGTATCCGTTCAATTCTCGCATGTCCAGCACCGGGTGCACCTTTTTGTCCTGAGGAACGGCCATCAGGGGCACGAGACCGCGCGGAGGGCCGTCCTCCTCCTCGTCATATGGCCGCAGCCAGCCGTTCGTCAGCCACATCTCGAGCTCTTCATCGTACTCCTGTCGCACTGAGGAGGGCACCCGGTACTCGGCCACGCGGTTTGTCAAACAGTCCGGCCCGACGCCGTCCGCCCACTTCCAGGCCACTGTCCAAGATTGCGTGCCGCCGTCGAACCTCGCCGTGAAGTCCTTGGCGTCGACCGTCAGCTCCGAGGTCTCGCCCGTTCCAGCCACTGGCGCGGCATCCCGCCGATCTGCCGCCGTGCCGGCGGCGGCCAGGCGTGCCGCGGCCTGCTCGGCGCCGCCCGGCCGCGCCTCCGCTCCTCCGGTCGTCGTGCCGGCGGCGGCCAGGCGCGCCGCGGCCTGCTCGGTGCCGCCCGGCCGCGCCTCCGCTCCTCCGGCTGTCGTGCCGGCGGCGGCCAGGCGCGCCGCGGCTTGCTCGGTGCCGCCCGGTCGCGACTCCGCTCCGCCGGCCGCCGGTAGGCGCGCCAGTGCTCCGCCGGCGAACGCCTCGATCCTCACGTCCGTCGGCCCTCGCACGCTCACCCCACCGAGGGCTGTGACGCCAGACATTCCGAGAATCATGTCCACGCCCATTGGCCGCGACGCCACCACGAGCACCGACAGGACCTTCTCACGGCCAGCGCTGCCGACCGTCACTCGGCCCACGCCCAGCCCTGGAACAGCGTCACCGCTCATGGTCGTCACCACCACTTTCTGCCGGTCCCTTTGTCCACACGCGTCCACGAAGGCGAGGTTGTGCGTGCATCCCGTGTCGATGAGCACGTCACAGGGTCGTCCGTTCAGCAGCAGTCGAACCACCGGCAGCGCTCCCCTCACTGCGCGGGAAACGGCGCTGGCGCTGACGCACCGTTTCCCGCGCCGTTTCCCTCCGGGCAGCTGGCCGCCAGGTGACTCACCTGACCGCACGTCCAGCACCGGCGCGGACGCGGGCGCCTCGGGGCGCGCGCCGCCGCCCCCGCCGGGCCCAGCATTCCGGCGCGGCTTCCCTCTCCGCCGCGTGGCGGCGCTGCCGTCGCCGCCGCCGCCGCCGCCGCCGCGACGCGGTCGTCACTCAGGACGGCGCGCGCACGAGCAACGACACTGGGGAGGTCCAGAGCCTCGGCGCGCGAACCTGCCCGGATCACTTGCCTCACGGAGTCCGGTAGACCATTCACGAACGCACAGGACAAAACGCGGTCAGGCACGCCACCAAACAGCTCCGCCAGCCGTCGCAGGTCCGCCAAGTAGACGTCGGCAGACTCTCCCGCCTGAAGACGACGGCCGACGAAGGCGTCATAGGCGGCGAGACTGTCTAAGGCGAACGCCGCGAAGAGAGCGGACTGCACCGCTTCCAGAGAGCCGCGGTCCGCGGTCGACAGCTGCGCCCACACCGAGAAGGCTCCACCGGTGAGGCGCAGGGGAAGCACCTCGCTGAGGTCTGCGCCACGATGCTTGCACAGCAGCTCCGCGCGCGTCCACCACTCCACCACATCGCCGCTGCCATCATACTCGGCGATGACACGCACGTCGAGTCCACGAGCACTAGCAGTCGAGTCTCCACTCGCACTGCTCGCCGACACTCCGTCTCCAGGCATATTGATGCCGAAATAGCTTGTATTAGAAGCGCGCGCAAAACGAACGTCCGAACGCCCCGAGCCCCACCAGTCAAGAGAGCGGGAAGCCTGGCTGCCGCCGGTAGCCCCGCCCCGTACAGCCTCTGTCCTATACAGCCTCCGACAAGGTACAGTCTCGGCGGGCGGTCAGTACACACGGGGCGGGCGGCCAACAAACGCGGCACGGCATGCACGATGCACGATGCACGACACACGACACACGACACAATGTCCCCTGCAACCATCTTGTTTGGCCGTCCAATCCGGGATTTTGTCCCAAATTGCCCGGGAAATATCACCCGCATCCAACGTGGAGGGAGACACTGGCTGCGAGAGAAGACGCGCTGCGCAATCGCCACATGCGCGCAGCGGAGCGGTGGAGTGAACACACACGCCGCCTCCCGCCCCTCGCCACAGGCGACCAGGTGCGCATCCAGAATCAGGTCGGGAATCACCCCAGGCGATGGGAGAAGACTGGCCGGGTCACTGAAGTAAGGCAGCACGACCAGTACGTCGTCCGGGTGGACGGGTCCGGGCGGGTAACGCTGAGGAATCGCCAGTTCCTGCGCCGATATACACCAGCTATCGTGGTGCGTCCGCCGCCGCGGACACTGGCCGACGACGTCCTGGCTCGTCGCGCCTACACCGGCGGCCCCTCGGCCCCTCGCCGACGTCGACAAGTGGCGGTCCCCCGGCGGCGGCGAACGAGACGCCTCCGCCACCTCTGACGCCGGCGCACGTCAAGCCGACACCCGAGCCCCCGCACCATCGGCGGTGGTCCGCGAACCCGCAGCCGACGGTGGCGGGACGACCGCCGGTGAAGATTGCGAAGCTCCAGGTCCTGCAACCATCGTCCACCATCGTGAAGATCGTCCACTGGCACCGACGTCGGGGCCGGAGGTGGATGCGGCGGCGCCCGCCCCTAGGAGGTCGTCGCGGAAGAAAACGCAGCCTAAATGGTATGAGGCCTATGAAATGTGAACATTAAACTACGGACTATGTGCCTTATGAGGCCGCCGGTTATGTGAATGGTTGACGCTGTCTCTGATCGCCAACCCGGTGTTGGCCAAGATGGCACCGAGCTGTCGAATACATGCCAGTGCGCGTGCTTACTTGTCCGCTTCACCGTGCGCTGTTTGCCGGGCTTGTATCCCAGGACACCATTTTTCAGTTCGTTTGTTATTCGTACAGCTCAGTATACTTTTGTTTATTTTTTGTTGGCGCAAAAACTTAGGGGGAAGTAGAGAGTAATGTGATTACTAATATGATTTTCCTATTTTGCAGTGCTATCATCATTGTTCTTGTTCTCGTTCAAATAAACGATAGAGGATCAACTGCCTCTTTATCAACGGGACAATCAAATGGACGCACTCCTATCTACATCTCTCTTAGATAACAAATTAAAGGGGGGTAACTACTAAGCCTCTTTGCATTGCCTGTGGAGCGGGATTCGACTGCCATGGTGATGTCACTGCTACCAAACTACTTGCGCCCCTCCCCCTGGGTCAACCACTTCAGTTCACTACAGGCCTTGGGGTACAGTTCCAGTTCTCTTATAGGGCCTTGATACAATTACCTTAAAAGTTATTTAAGTTATAAGTTATTAAGTTACCTTGTGTACACGCGCCCTAACCCAACAACAACAACAGCCTTGTGTACACTAGACTGCCGCACGCAGGGCCGTATATTAGCCGCACGGTACTTCTTTGGACTGCCGGTCAACGAAGGTAGACACTTTTATTTTTAGTAATCTTTATTTTATCTACTGTGCAGCAATCTAGGTTCTTTTTGTAATAAGCAAAAAAATATACCTCAGACCCTTTTTTGTTTGACTGTCTAAAGTGGGTCATGTGTCAGTGTTGTGCTTGTGTTTTATCAAGGTTGATGGATCATGCCAATGCAATAATTTGAATTAGGTACCTAGGTAGTGTAGCATCTGTAACACATGATCCATCCTTATATCAGACTTTTCATGCTATTGGTGATGTAGACAATACTGATACCTTACCTTATCGTCATCAGGATATAAGGCCTATGGCCTGTGAGACCTGTTCTCGCTGAGCTCAATGGTTGAAGCCTATCTCAATCTGAGTCAGGAAGGTAGTTCCAGATGGACTCTCAGTGTTGATCAAGTCTGTTTTTGAAGACATTGAGAGATGGTGAGCTTGCAATAACAGCAGGCAGCCCATTCCAGTCATTGACTGTGCAGACAGCAATCACATTTCGCCTCACCCGACAAGTTGCCTGTGGCTTTCAAAGCTTCAGAGAGTGGCCTCTTGTTGGACCACCCATGTTCAGAGTGAACAACTCGGTGGCATCCACGCCCACACACCCATGCAGCATTTGGTACACGTGGATCATATCCCCACATTTGTGCCGATAATAGAGGAATGGTAGCTTCAGGAGTGAGATCCTCTCTGTATGGGCAGTGGCGGATGCTGTCCACCATGTGGGTAGCTCGTCGCTGGACCCTTTCCACATATTTTTGTCAGCTCTATTGTACAGCCCCCACATCTGGTTCCTGTATTCAAGGTAAGGCGCACAAGCGACTTAAACAGTAGAGGGAGGGTCACATCATTTAACAGCGCCAACAAGCGAAAAATGACCGCCAGCACCTGGGTTCCCTTAGCAACTGCAGCCGCAGCTTGGTGCTGAAACTTCAGGAGCGAGTCAACATGTACCCCAAGGTCCCTTTCAACTGTGGAGCTCACAAGGCTGTTCACCTCCATGCAAAAGGAGTACTCTGTGTTCGCTGTGCCTACATGCAGCACCTAACACTTGCCTTCATTAAATGGCATCTGCCAAGTCTTTGACCAGGTAGCCAGAGCGTCCCAGTTGGCATGCAGTATCCTCACATCCGATTTAGAGGCTACACCAGAGAACAGCTTTGAGTCATCAGCAAACATTTTGATGGTGCAGCGAACCACGTCAGGCAAGTCATTAGGTTTAGGTTTAGAATAGTGGACGAGGATTAGACAAGGGTCTATTTGGTGTCCACATTGAGTTGTTGAAAGGCATGGCTATAGGTCAAGGTCCTTGTTAGGCATCTCATACATTAGCCAGGATTGGTTGTGTCCCAGTGTCGGTCCAGTCCAGCCATTAACAAAGAGCAAGAACAGTAGGGGACCAAGCAGTAAGCACAGACCCTTGGGGCATGCCACTGATGTACCATATCTCCAATGGCATGACAAGTCTGGCATTAGGATGTGTCTGGTGTTGTGCTGGTCTATCCAGTAGGTACTCTTCTGTGAAAGTATGTCACTGCCAGACCCTGCAAGTGAAAAATGCTGTGCCATATTTGGTAGCACTTTATATTGTCACTTAAATCTATGGCAGCATTTTAAAAGCACTGTTATAGGAGCTATTTTACTCTTAACTGTGATCTCCCTGTTTCTTGTAGATGCTATACCATAGTGCACTCCAGGAGCTATTTTATTCTGATCGTGATCTCCCTGTTTCTCATATTTGCTAGGCTAATATAGATTGTAGTTATGACTATTGTTGTAATCACTATACCTGTACTGTATACGAGCAAAACCCCTGCCCCCGCAGAATGCAGGGGCAGGTGCACCAACCCAGTCGTATCCCCTCTACTGACTACATTGCAGAATGCAGGTGCAGGTGCACCAACCCAGTCATATCCCCTCTACTGACTACATTGCAGAATGCAGGTGCACCAACCCAGTCATATCAGCCCAGTCAGTCGGTACAACACTGCCAACTACCAGTGACTGGAGCACCTTGTGTTCAGGGTTCCTAATGCAATTCAAATTATTTCCTTTTACATAATTCCTCAGCAAAGCTGGGAACTGCTCTAGGTGAGTACTAGGTGAGTATTATGCTAGCCATCTCTGTCTTGTGAAGAATGTGGTCATATTAACATGGTTTTCGCACTTGGGGGGGGGGGGGGGATATTGGGTGTATGACCAAGTGATTAGACATCTAGTCAAACCTTTGTTTGGTTTAGAGTTTTATAAATCACCAGGAGTTTAGAAACCACAAATTCTGCCTGCATGGATAGCATTTCATATGTTGACTTTGGAAACTGGAGACATATGGCCTTACATTTGATCTGTGCCTTAAATTTGAGTTTGTGAAGTAGTTACACTACCATCAGATTCATATCAGTGCATATCTGTTGTGTTACAGTTACACTAAGTTAGTCAGCTTGTCATCACACCATGGAATCAGCAGCTACAGCTGCTGCTGCAGCTGCTGCTGTGGCTTCTGGTGATGCCAAGGGCCTGGACAAGAACACTCTGGTGGCAGTGCTGCAGTTTCTCAACAAAAACCACCTGCAGGTCAGTGGATTATCAGTTAGACAACCCATTGTCTCAGCAGTGAAGAAAGAATGTCTCCATGTGTGGTGTGTTAAAGATTATCAGTCAGACAACCCACTGCCTCAGCAGTGAAGAAAGAATGTCTCCATTTGTGGTGTGTTAAAGGGAGTGTGCCTACTGTTTTGGAATGTCAAAAATATTTTGAATACGGTAAGTAGCTATTGGTTTGATTGTTGGATGCGATGAAATTCACATCTGAAGCCCCTTTAGTTGATTTTTTACTTATACTTTGTTGTTGTTGTTTTTGTTTTGATATCTATAAAACGAGATGTTATGTAAAACGGCGCACATAAGACAATACAATTACGGTCACATCATGCAAGATGGAGAGATATGTACATGCAATATAGAGAGATATGATAATAGAGATATGCACATCATGTTCTTGCCACTGTGAACTTTATTATGTGCAAGTTGCGTAGCTCTATATTGATATTTGTCGAAAAATCGTCATCAAGCATTGCTTTGTAGGGGGACAGACGGTACTGTTCGGCTGCTGCTATCAGCGCGCACAAGCTGTTTGGTCGAATTGCTATTGGCTGGCGCTAATGACATGCTAACAGCTTAATCGATAGTTGCAGTGCTTCTAGTAGCGGAAGCCCTCTGGAGTCTACCCAAATGAAAGGCATGGTTCGATTCAGAAAATTGTGTTCTATAAACCAGTATCAATAACCCCAAATAAGCGATGTGAGTAGGCACACTCCCTTTAAGAGTTCTCTTTTATCCTATATGCTGAAGTTAAAGGGAGATAATAATCACCTTTTGATTTTGTTAGCAACAATTTCTTTGGCTACCGTTATGGTGTTAAAATGTTGTTATCTAAATTTAAGAATTAAATAAAAATTATTCTCTAATTCAAAGTTGGAAGTTTGGGAAAATTAATGATCGGTATTTTCCCTCCACTATTGGAAAGCGCAACATCTGGCGCTTTTGCATCAATCTGTTCAACGTTGTTGAATGGGCACTTGTAAACAAATCGCCCACACTAAATAGGTCGCCGTAGTTTAGCTTGGCACCGGCCGGCCGGTGCCAAGCTAAACTGCCGATGTCAATGCACTTTTTTCAAATGATTGTTGATTATTCATAATTTTTGGCACATATTCGCAAAAGATAGAGTGCAGGAAACTTATTGCATACATAGACGTAGGAACAGGGGGTAGGGGGGGGGGGGGGCAGCCGCCCCCCCCCCCACATTTTTTTTTATTTTAACATTACGCCTATGGGCGTTGCATGGAAAGAATAGACTTCAGAATGCCTCCTGCCCCCCCCCCCCACCCCCCCCAACTTGAATATAGTTCCTACGCCCCTGATCCTACGCGACCGATATAAGCTGGATCGCTTATCAGTAGGAAACCGCCAATATATTTCGGTAGGAATGTTTATATGCAAAATATGATGAATTTACATCATACTTTTGCCTCGTCTATCGATTGCAGGTGCTAACTCCATTTTTGTGGGAAAAGGTGATTATCTCCCTTTAATCCAGAACTTATCCTTTGAGCTGTTTGCACAGCATAAACCCAGAGCAAACCTATGTTAAGTAAATACTTTTGCTTCCCATATGGTGACATGCCAATTTGTTTGTACTGTTTCATGCAGTCACTAATTCCACTGTCAGGAGAGAGGTCCCTAACACCACGCCTGATATAAACCCCACCGCATTGATCCCCAGGGCGCTGAGGATGCCCTCCGAAAGGAGACAGGCTACTTTCAGAGCGTGGCCGGCGCCAGCGGCGGCAGTCAGGGCTCCTCAGACGTCAGCAGCGTGCTCTCCGTCTACAAGAGCGAGGGCGACCCAGAGGCCTACACCAGCAACTATGTCAGCCTCAAGGTCTTTGTCGACAAGTCACTCGACATATATAAGGTACGTTTTGGGTGAGATGCGGGTGTTCACAGCAGTTGTTACCAGTGTACTTAAACTGTGTGCTTGTGTGTAGTGTGTGATCTACTATGCCATCTGAAAGTTCCTTTTTGATTGCGAGTGGTTGAGAACCAAACAAGGGCACATATGTTTGGTGTATATCTTAACTTTACCGTGTAAAGTAAACTATCGACATTGCCATGCCATATCATTCCCGCCCTGCACTTCCCCGCTTCGCCTCTGCCCCGCCCCGCCCGCCCGCCCCGCCCGCGCCGCCAGCTCTGACCGCCCTGCCCGCCCTGCCCGCGCCGCCCTCGCCGCCCGCCCCGCCCGCCCCGCCCGCCCGCGCAGCCAGCTCTGACCGCCCTGCCCGCGCCGCCCGCGCCGCCCGCGCCGCCCGCGCCGCCCGCGCCGCCCGCGCCGCCCGCGCCGCCCGCGCCGCCCGCGCCGCCCGCGCCGCCCGCGCCGCCCGCCCCGCCCGCCCCGCCAGCTCTGACCGCCCTGCCCGCGCCGCCCTCGCCGCCCGCCCCGCCCGCCCTGACCATGTCCACTCTGACCGGCAGTACGAGCTGGGCCAGCTGCTGTTCCCGGTGTTCGTACACATGTATCTGGAGCTGGTGTTCAATCACCACCCGTCCGAGGCCGAGACGTTCCTGGCCCGCTTCGGGCACGACCAGGAGGACTTCTTCCAGTCAGACGTGCAGAAACTCGGTCACGTGACACGCAGAGAGCACATGCAGGAGAACGAGCTGATACAGCACTTCCGGTAAGCAGGAGAACGAGCTGATACAGCACTTCCGGTAAGCAGGAGAACGAGCTCATACGGCACTTCCGGTAAGCAGGAGAACGAGCTCATACGGCACTTCCGGTAAGCAGGAGAACGAGCTCATACGGCACTTCCGGTAAGCAGGAGAACGAGCTCATACAGCACTTCCGGTAAGCAGGAGAACGAGCTCATACGGCACTTCCGGTAAGCAGGAGAACGAGCTCATAGAGCACTTCCGGTAAGCAGGAGAACGAGCTCATACAGCACTTCCGGTAAGCAGGAGAACGAGCTCATACAGCACTTCCGGTAAGCTATCAGCACATCCAGTGAGGTATCCTGTGCTTTCGCTGAACACCTGTATTGACGTTGACCCAGTGTCCTAGCATTGGGAAAATTGGGTGGAAAATGACACCCTATGGATATTGTTTTTCCACCCCTTTTCCCGAGTTTTCCTGTGAATTTTCCATTTCTTATTTTAAAATGTATTGGATAATTGGAACCCTTATACCGATTTATGGATGTATTGATAGGGGCAGCCTGTGGAGGGAAAGACGGGTAAAAATTGGCCTAGGCAATACATATTTCTGGTGAGCAGGAAATTAGGTATTGATAAACCTGATGACATGTTTTTTGGCTGAATTTTCCACTCTGTATGCTTATTTGTAGCCATAATTTTCCACTCCACATCCTAGCTCCAAAACAATCCTAGCACCCTGTATAGGACAGGTACCGGGCCTCACGTCTAGAGACAGGACAGGTACCGGGCCTCACGTCTGGAGACAGGACAGGTACCGGGCCTCACGTCTAGAGACAGGACAGGTACCGGACCTCACGTCTAGAGACAGGACAGGTACCGGGCCTCACGTCTGGAGACAGGACAGGTACCGGGCCTCACGTCTGGAGACAGGACAGGTACCGGGCCTCACGTCTAGAGACAGGACAGGTACCGTACCTCGCGTCTGGAGGCAGGACAGGTACCGGGCCTCACGTCTTAAGACAGGACAGGTACCGGGCCTCACGTCTAGAGACAGGACAGGTACCGGGCCTCACGTCTGGAGACAGGACAGGTACCGGGCCTCACGTCTAGAGACAGGACAGGTACCGTACCTCGCGTCTGGAGGCAGGACAGGTACCGGGCCTCACGTCTTAAGACAGGACAGGTACCGGGCCTCACGTCTAGAGACAGGACAGGTACCGGGCCTCACGTCTGGAGACAGGACAGGTACCGGGCCTCACGTCTGGAGACAGGACAGGTACCGGGCCTCACGTCTGGAGACAGGACAGGTACCGGGCCTCACGTCTAGAGACAGGACAGGTACCGTACCTCGCGTCTGGAGGCAGGACAGGTACCGGGCCTCACGTCTTAAGACAGGACAGGTACCGGGCCTCACGTCTAGAGACAGGACAGGTACCGGGCCTCACGTCTGGAGACAGGACAGGTACCGGGCCTCACGTCTGGAGACAGGACAGGTACCGGGCCTCACGTCTAGAGACAGGACAGGTACCGTACCTCGCGTCTGGAGGCAGGACAGGTACCGGGCCTCACGTCTTAAGACAGGACAGGTACCGGGCCTCACGTCTAGAGACAGGACAGGTACCGGGCCTCACGTCTGGAGACAGGACAGGTACCGGGCCTCACGTCTAGAGACAGGACAGGTACCGTACCTCGCGTCTTAAGACAGGACAGGTACCGGGCCTCACGTCTAGAGACAGGACAGGTACCGGGCCTCACGTCTTAAGACAGGACAGGTACCGGGCCTCACGTCTTAAGACAGGACAGGTACCGGGCCTCACGTCTAGAGACAGGACAGGTACCGGACCTCACGTCTAGAGACAGGACAGGTACCGTACCTCGCGTCTTAAGACAGGACAGGTACCGGACCTCACGTTTGGAGACAGGACAGGTACCGTACCGAACCTCACGTCTTAAGACAGGACAGGTACCGGGCCTCACGTCTAGGGACAGGACAGGTACCGGGCCTCACGTCTAGAGACAGGACAGGTACCGGGCCTCACGTCTTAAGACAGGAGAGGTACCGGGCCTCACGTCTTAAGACAGGACAGGTACCGGGCCTCACGTCTAGAGACAGGACAGGTACCGGACCTCACGTCTAGAGACAGGACAGGTACCGGGCCTCACGTCTGGAGACAGGAGAGGTACCGGACCTCACGTCTAGAGACAGGACAGGTACCGGGCCTCACGTCTGGAGACAGGACAGGTACCGGACCTCACGTCTGGAGACAGGACAGGTACCGGACCTCACGTCTTAAGACAGGAGAGGTACCGGACCTCACGTCTGGAGACAGGACAGGTACCGGGCCTCACGTCTTAAGACAGGACAGGTACCGGGCCTCACGTCTAGAGACAGGACAGGTACCGGACCTCACGTCTAGAGACAGGACAGGTACCGGGCCTCACGTCTGGAGACAGGAGAGGTACCGGACCTCACGTCTAGAGACAGGACAGGTACCGGGCCTCACGTCTGGAGACAGGACAGGTACCGGACCTCACGTCTGGAGACAGGACAGGTACCGGACCTCACGTCTTAAGACAGGAGAGGTACCGGACCTCACGTCTGGAGACAGGACAGGTACCGGGCCTCACGTCTTAAGACAGGACAGGTACCGGGCCTCACGTCTAGAGACAGGACAGGTACCGGGCCTCACGTCTGGAGACAGGACAGGTACCGGACCTCACGTCTAGAGACAGGAGAGGTACCGGCCCTCACGTCTAGAGACAAGACAGGTACCGGACCTCGCGTCTTAAGACAGGACAGGTACCGGCCCTCACGTCTAGAGACAGGACAGGTACCGGGCCTCGCGTCTAGAGACAGGACAGGTACCGGGCCTCACGTCTAGAGACAGGACAGGTACCGGGCCTCGCGTCTTAAGACAGGACAGGTACCGGACCTCACGTCTGGAGACAGGACAGGTACCGAACCTCACGTCTTAAGACAGGACAGGTACCGGGCCTCACGTCTGGAGACAGGACAGGTACCGTACCGAACCTCACGTCTTAAGACAGGACAGGTACCGGGCCTCACGTCTAGAGACAGGACAGGTACCGGGCCTCACGTCTGGAGACAGGACAGGTACCGGACCTCACGTCTAGAGACAGGAGAGGTACCGGCCCTCACGTCTAGAGACAAGACAGGTACCGGACCTCGCGTCTTAAGACAGGACAGGTACCGGCCCTCACGTCTAGAGACAGGACAGGTACCGGGCCTCACGTCTTAAGACAGGACAGGTACCGGGCCTCGCGTCTGGAGACAGGACAGGTACCGGGCCTCACGTCTGGAGACAGGACAGGTACCGGGCCTCACGTCTTAAGACAGGACAGGTACCGGACCTCACGTCTTAAGACAGGACAGGTACCGGACCTCGCGTCTGGAGACAGGACAGGTACCGGGCCTCACGTCTTAAGACAGGACAGGTACCGGACCTCGCGTCTTAAGACAGGACAGGTACCGGACCTCGCGTCTTAAGACAGGACAGGTACCGGACCTCACGTCTGGAGACAGGACAGGTACCGGACCTCACGTCTAGAGACAGGACAGGTACCGGGCCTCACGTCTAGAGACAGGACAGGTACCGGGCCTCACGTCTTAAGACAGGAGAGGTACCGGGCCTCACGTCTTAAGACAGGACAGGTACCGGGCCTCACGTCTAGAGACAGGACAGGTACCGGACCTCACGTCTAGAGACAGGACAGGTACCGGGCCTCACGTCTGGAGACAGGAGAGGTACCGGACCTCACGTCTAGAGACAGGACAGGTACCGGGCCTCACGTCTGGAGACAGGACAGGTACCGGACCTCACGTCTGGAGACAGGACAGGTACCGGACCTCACGTCTTAAGACAGGAGAGGTACCGGACCTCACGTCTGGAGACAGGACAGGTACCGGGCCTCACGTCTTAAGACAGGACAGGTACCGGGCCTCACGTCTAGAGACAGGACAGGTACCGGACCTCACGTCTAGAGACAGGACAGGTACCGGGCCTCACGTCTGGAGACAGGAGAGGTACCGGACCTCACGTCTAGAGACAGGACAGGTACCGGGCCTCACGTCTGGAGACAGGACAGGTACCGGACCTCACGTCTGGAGACAGGACAGGTACCGGACCTCACGTCTTAAGACAGGAGAGGTACCGGACCTCACGTCTGGAGACAGGACAGGTACCGGGCCTCACGTCTTAAGACAGGACAGGTACCGGGCCTCACGTCTAGAGACAGGACAGGTACCGGGCCTCACGTCTGGAGACAGGACAGGTGCCGGACCTCACGTCTAGAGACAGGAGAGGTACCGGCCCTCACGTCTAGAGACAAGACAGGTACCGGACCTCGCGTCTTAAGACAGGACAGGTACCGGCCCTCACGTCTAGAGACAGGACAGGTACCGGGCCTCGCGTCTAGAGACAGGACAGGTACCGGGCCTCACGTCTAGAGACAGGACAGGTACCGGGCCTCGCGTCTTAAGACAGGACAGGTACCGGACCTCACGTCTGGAGACAGGACAGGTACCGAACCTCACGTCTTAAGACAGGACAGGTACCGGGCCTCACGTCTGGAGACAGGACAGGTACCGTACCGAACCTCACGTCTTAAGACAGGACAGGTACCGGGCCTCACGTCTAGAGACAGGACAGGTACCGGGCCTCACGTCTGGAGACAGGACAGGTACCGGACCTCACGTCTAGAGACAGGAGAGGTACCGGCCCTCACGTCTAGAGACAAGACAGGTACCGGACCTCGCGTCTTAAGACAGGACAGGTACCGGCCCTCACGTCTAGAGACAGGACAGGTACCGGGCCTCACGTCTTAAGACAGGACAGGTACCGGGCCTCGCGTCTGGAGACAGGACAGGTACCGGGCCTCACGTCTGGAGACAGGACAGGTACCGGGCCTCACGTCTTAAGACAGGACAGGTACCGGACCTCACGTCTTAAGACAGGACAGGTACCGGACCTCGCGTCTGGAGACAGGACAGGTACCGGGCCTCACGTCTTAAGACAGGACAGGTACCGGACCTCGCGTCTTAAGACAGGACAGGTACCGGACCTCGCGTCTTAAGACAGGACAGGTACCGGACCTCACGTCTGGAGACAGGACAGGTACCGGACCTCACGTCTAGAGACAGGAGAGGTACCGGACCTCACGTCTTAAGACAGGAGAGGTACCGGGCCTCACGTCTTAAGACAAGACAGGTACCGGACCTCACGTCTAGAGACAAGACAGGTACCGGACCTCACGTCTAGAGACAGGACAGGTACCGGACCTCGCGTCTTAAGACAGGACAGGTACCGGACCTCGCGTCTTAAGACAGGACAGGTACCGTACCGGACCTCACGTCTTAAGACAGGACAGGTACCGGACCCTCACGTCTTAAGACAGGACAGGTACCGGGGTTCACGTCTGGATACAGGACAGGTATCGTACCTCACGTCTTAAGACAGGACAGGTACCGGGCCTCACGTCTGGAGACAGGACAGGTACCGGACCTCACGTCTAGAGACAGGAGAGGTACCGGACCTCACGTCTTAAGACAGGACAGGTACCGGGCCTCACGTCTGGAGACAGGACAGGTACCGGACCTCGCGTCTAGAGACAGGGCAGGTACCGGACCTCACGTCTTAAGACAGGACAGGTACCGGACCTCACGTCTTAAGACAGGACAGGTACCGGGGTTCACGTCTGGATACAGGACAGGTACCGTACCTCACGTCTTAAGACAGGACAGGTACCGGGCCTCACGTCTGGAGACAGGACAGGTACCGGACCTCGCGTCTGGAGACAGGACAGGTACCGGACCTCGCGTCTGGAGACAGGACAGGTACCGGGCCTCACGTCTGGAGACAGGACAGGTACCTGACCTCGCGTCTAGAGACAGGACAGGTACCGGGCCTCGCGTCTAGAGACAGGACAGGTACCGGGCCTCGCGTCTGGAGACAGGACAGGTACCGGACCTCGCGTCTGGAGGCAGGAGAGGTACCGGGCCTCACGTCTGGAGACAGGAGAGGTGCCGGACCTCACGTCTGGAGACAGGACAGGTACCGGACCTCACGTCTTAAGACAGGGCAGGTACCGGGGTTCACGTCTGGAGACAGGACAGGTACCGGGCCTCACGTCTGGAGACAGGAGAGGTACCGGGCCTCACGTCTTAAGACAGGACAGGTACCGGACCTCGCGTCTTAAGACAGGACAGGTACCGGACCTCGCGTCTTAAGACAGGACAGGTACCGGCCCTCACGTCTAGAGACAGGACAGGTACCGGACCTCGCGTCTTAAGACAGGACAGGTACCGGGGTTCACGTCTGGAGACAGGACAGGTACCGGGCCTCACGTCTGGAGACAGGAGAGGTACCGGGCCTCACGTCTTAAGACAGGACAGGTACCGGACCTCGCGTCTTAAGACAGGACAGGTACCGGACCTCGCGTCTTAAGACAGGACAGGTACCGGCCCTCACGTCTAGAGACAGGACAGGTACCGGGCCTCACGTCTAGAGACAGGCGAGGTACCGGACCTCACGTCTTAAGACAGGACAGGTACCGGGGTTCACGTCTGGAGACAGGACAGGTACCGGACCTCACGTCTGGAGACAGGACAGGTACCGGGGTTCACGTCTGGAGACAGGACAGGTACCGGGCCTCACGTCTGGAGACAGGACAGGTACCGGGGTTCACGTCTGGAGACAGGACAGGTACCGGACCTCACGTCTAGAGACAGGACAGGTACCGGGCCTCACGTCTGGAGACAGGACAGGTACCGGGCCTCACGTCTGGAGACAGGACAGGTACCGGGGTTCACGTCTGGAGACAGGACAGGTACCGGGCCTCACGTCTGGAGACAGGACAGGTACCGGACCTCACGTCTAGAGACAGGAGAGGTACCAGCCCTCACGTCTAGAGACAAGACAGGTACCGGACCTCGCGTCTTAAGACAGGACAGGTACCGTACCTCGCGTCTTAAGACAGGACAGGTACCGAACCTCACGTCTTAAGACAGGACAGGTACCGGGCCTCACGTCTGCAGACAGGACAGGTACCGTACCGAACCTCACGTCTTAAGACAGGACAGGTGCCGGGCCTCACGTCTAGAGACAGGACAGGTACCGGGCCTCACGTCTGGAGACAGGACAGGTACCGGACCTCACGTCTAGAGACAGGAGAGGTACCGGCCCTCACGTCTAGAGACAAGACAGGTACCGGACCTCGCGTCTTAAGACAGGACAGGTACCGGGCCTCACGTCTTAAGACAGGACAGGTACCGGACCTCACGTCTTAAGACAGGACAGGTACCGGGGTTCACGTCTGGAGACAGGACAGGTACCGGTCCTCACGTCTGGAGACAGGACAGGTACCGGGCCTCACGTCTGGAGACAGGACAGGTACCGGACCTCGCGTCTTAAGACAGGACAGGTACCGGACCTCACGTCTGGAGACAGGACAGGTACCGGGGTTCACGTCTGGAGACAGGACAGGTACCGGTCCTCACGTCTTAAGACAGGACAGGTACCGGACCTCGCGTCTGGAGACAGGAGAGGTACCGGACCTCACGTCTGGAGACAGGACAGGTACCGGGCCTCGCGTCTAGAGACAGGAGAGGTACCGGACCTCACGTCTAGAGACAGGAGAGGTACCGGACCTCACGTCTGGAGACAGGACAGGTACCGGGCCTCACGTCTGGAGACAGGACAGGTACCGGGCCTCACGTCTGGAGACAGGACAGGTACCGGGCCTCACGTCTTAAGACAGGACAGGTACCGGACCTCACGTCTGGAGACAGGAGAGGTACCGGACCTCACGTCTGGAGACAGGACAGGTACCGGGCCTCACGTCTTAAGACAGGACAGGTACCGGACCTCACGTCTGGAGACAGGACAGGTACCGGACCTCACGTCTAGAGACAGGAGAGGTACCGGCCCTCACGTCTAGAGACAAGACAGGTACCGGACCTCGCGTCTTAAGACAGGACAGGTACCGGCCCTCACGTCTAGAGACAGGACAGGTACCGGGCCTCAGTCTTAAGACAGGACAGGTACCGGGCCTCGCGTCTGGAGACAGGACAGGTACCGGGCCTCACGTCTGGAGACAGGACAGGTACCGGGCCTCACGTCTTAAGACAGGACAGGTACCGGACCTCACGTCTTAAGACAGGACAGGTACCGGACCTCGCGTCTGGAGACAGGACAGGTACCGGGCCTCACGTCTTAAGACAGGACAGGTACCGGACCTCGCGTCTTAAGACAGGACAGGTACCGGACCTCGCGTCTTAAGACAGGACAGGTACCGGACCTCACGTCTGGAGACAGGACAGGTACCGGACCTCACGTCTAGAGACAGGAGAGGTACCGGACCTCACGTCTTAAGACAGGAGAGGTACCGGGCCTCACGTCTTAAGACAGGACAGGTACCGGACCTCACGTCTAGAGACAAGACAGGTACCGGACCTCACGTCTAGAGACAGGACAGGTACCGGACCTCGCGTCTTAAGACAGGACAGGTACCGGACCTCGCGTCTTAAGACAGGACAGGTACCGTACCGGACCTCACGTCTTAAGACAGGACAGGTACCGGACCCTCACGTCTTAAGACAGGACAGGCACCGGGGTTCACGTCTGGATACAGGACAGGTATCGTACCTCACGTCTTAAGACAGGACAGGTACCGGGCCTCACGTCTGGAGACAGGACAGGTACCGGACCTCACGTCTAGAGACAGGAGAGGTACCGGACCTCACGTCTTAAGACAGGACAGGTACCGGGCCTCACGTCTGGAGACAGGACAGGTACCGGACCTCGCGTCTAGAGACAGGACAGGTACCGGACCTCACGTCTTAAGACAGGACAGGTACCGGACCTCACGTCTTAAGACAGGACAGGTACCGGGGTTCACGTCTGGATACAGGACAGGTACCGTACCTCGCGTCTTAAGACAGGACAGGTACCGGGGTTCACGTCTGGAGACAGGACAGGTACCGGACCTCGCGTCTGGAGGCAGGACAGGTACCGGGGTTCACGTCTGGACATAGGACAGGTACCGGACCTCGCGTCTTAAGACAGGACAGGTACCGGGGTTCACGTCTGGAGACAGGACAGGTACCGGACCTCGCGTCTGGAGGCAGGACAGGTACCGGACCTCGCGTCTGGAGGCAGGACAGGTACCGGACCTCGCGTCTGGAGGCAGGAGAGGTACCGGACCTCGCGTCTGGAGGCAGGACAGGTACCGGGGTTCACGTCTGGAGACAGGACAGGTACCGGACCTCACGTTTGGAGACAGGACAGGTACCGGACCTCACGTCTTAAGACAGGACAGGTACCGGACCTCACGTCTTAAGACAGGACAGGTACCGGGGTTCACGTCTGGAGACAGGACAGGTACCGGACCTCGCGTCTGGAGGCAGG
Organism: Chirona hameri; assembly: GCA_036785665.1. Classification (NCBI taxonomy): domain Eukaryota; kingdom Metazoa; phylum Arthropoda; class Thecostraca; order Balanomorpha; family Balanidae; genus Chirona; species Chirona hameri. The sequence continues at coordinate 63,048 of JAXIVJ010000264.1, read as the reverse complement.
AGAGGTACCGGACCTCACGGCTGGAGACAGGACAGGTACCGGACCTCGCGTCTGGAGGCAGGAGAGGTACCGGACCTCACGTCTGGAGACAGGAGAGGTACCGGACCTCGCGTCTGGAGGCAGGACAGGTACCGGACCTCGCGTCTGGAGGCAGGAGAGGTACCGGACCTCGCGTCTGGAGGCAGGACAGGTACCGGGGTTCACGTCTGGAGACAGGACAGGTACCGGACCTCACGTCTAGAGACAGGACAGGTACCGGACCTCGCGTCTGGAGGCAGGAGAGGTACCGGACCTCACGTCTAGAGACAGGAGAGGTACCGGGGTTCACGTCTGGAGGCAGGAGAGGTACCGGACCTCGCGTCTGGAGGCAGGAGAGGTACCGGACCTCGCGTCTGGAGGCAGGAGAGGTACCGGACCTCACGTCTAGAGACAGGAGAGGTACCGGGGTTCACGTCTGGAGGCAGGAGAGGTACCGGACCTCGCGTCTGGAGGCAGGAGAGGTACCGCCCTCACGGCTGGAGACAGGAGAGGTACCGCCCTCACGTCTGGACATAGGACCAGTGTCAGAGCATTGGAAATTTGGGTGGAAAATGACACCCTATGGATATTGGTTTTCCACCCCTTTTCCCGAGTTTTCCTGTGAATTTTCCATTTCTTATTTTAAAATGTATTGGATAATTGGAACCCTGATACCGATTTATTGATGTATTGATAGGGGCAGCCTGTGGAGGGAAAGACGGGTAAGAATTGACAAAGGTAATAACTATTTATGGTGAGCGGGTAATTGGGTATTCATAAAGCCGATGACATGTTTTTTGGTTGAATTTTCCACTCTTTATGCTTATTTTTATACATAATTTACCCACTCCGCATCCTAGCTCCAAAACAATCCTAGGACCCTGTGTTGACCACTCGAGGCTTTTCTGGCGAGCCGTATGGGTCTTATGCCTTATGCTGCGATTCCACACATTTTTGGTGTGGAAGGGTCTGCATGAGTGGTCCGTTCAGCTGACATCAGACACGTGTATGGATATGTATCGGTGGTGTCGAGATTCCGCAACTCGTCATGCTTCATTTGCTGCTTTGCTGCCGTTTGTCTCGATCATGTACAGGATATTTCGTGTTATAACGGCAGTTTTTGGACGTATTGCATTTCTGTGAATAGTGAGTGGTGGAATGAGTCGTAAACGTGCTGCTAGATGAACAAATGTGATGGTAACTATCACCAGGGTATATTAGGGAACAAATGTGATGGTAACTATCACCAGGGTATATTAGGGAACAAATGTGATGGTAACTATCACCAGGGTATATTAGGGAACAAATGTGATGGTAACTATCACCAGGGTATATTAGGGAACAAATGTGATGGGAACTATCACCAGGGTATATTAGGGAACAAATGTGATGGTAACTATCACCAGGGTATATTAGGGAACAAATGTGATGGTAACTATCACCAGGGTATATTAGGGAACAAATGTGATGGGAACTATCACCAGGGTATATTAGGTACCGAAGTTGGCCGTGAACTCCCGCGCTTGCTCTCCCCACAGGTCTAACTCGTACACGGTCCGGATGTGCCGGGACAGCTACGTGATGCTGAAGCGGCACCTCTCGGAGAAACAGCACAGCCTGCTGATGGGCCTGGTGCAGGACCATCTGCTGATGGACGTGTTCGAGGGCGTGCCGCGCGGGAAGCAGCTGATCCAGCACACGGCGGGCGCGCTGGAGGGCGACCCCGGCAGACAGGGTTAGTCAGGCTCTCCCCTCCCTTCGCACACAGCGGGCGTGCTGGAGGGCGACCCCGGCAGACAGGGTTAGTCAGGCTCTCCAGACAGGGTGAGTCAGGCTCTCCTCTCCCTTCGCACACGGCGGGCGCGCTGGAGGGCCACCCCGGCAGACAGGGTTAGTCAGGCTCTCCCCTCCTTTCGCACACAGCGGGCGCGCTGGAGGGCGACCCCGGCAGACAGGGTTAGTCAGGCTCTCCAGACAGGGTTAGTCAGACTCTCCTCTCCCTTCGCACACGGCGGGCGCGCTGGAGGGCGACCCCGGCAGACAGGGTTAGTCAGGCTCTCCCCTCCCTTCGCACACGGCGGGCGCGCTGGAGGGCGACCCCGGCAGACAGGGTTAGTCAGGCTCTCCCCTCCCTTCGCACACGGCGGGCGCGCTGGAGGGCGACCCCGGCAGACGGGGTTAGTCAGGCTCTCCAGACAGGGTGAGTCAGGCTCTCCCCTCCCTTCTTCCCCCTCACCCACGCATATTCCAGACGGGCACTTTTCTGGTGAAATGTGGGAGATCGTTCTATTTGGATTGCTAGCTAGAAGTCCATTTGTCATGCCAGGAAAACGGAGGTGTTTTGCTGCTCGCTGTTTTATTCCTCATTAATCCGCGCACTGCAGGGGGTTGATTTCCGCCCCCCTCCCTCCCCTCAGGTTTTTCGCAGATAGCGCAAAAACGGCGGTACGCAGCGCCGCCGAGTTTTCGCACACCTGTTAGGAAATCAATTGCGCACACTTTGCAAAAAAAATGACCTCGGGTCATCTCAGGTCAGGTCACCAGACCAGGTCAAGTGACCCCACCTCCAAAAACGTTTGCAGTTGTGCCAAACCCAGAATTTCTCACCGATCAGTTTGAAACTGACAGGGTGTCATGAGGGCATAAGTACTTATAATTATTTGATCTCGGAATTTTGATATCGGTGACCTAAGGTCAGGTCAATTTCGTGACCTCTCCATAATAAGTCAATGGGGAAATATTTAAATGCTTCCTATTTCAAAGATATGCATGATATTTGTCCAATTACTTCTGTATCATGTTATTATAGGATATGATTGATGATCCAAGTGTAAGTTTTGTTCAGTGACCCCTATGGGTCATTTGAGGTCATCCGAGGTCACTATCACTTGTTTGTGAATAACTCGCGACATAATGAAGATAGAGAAGTAAAACCGACATAAATGTGTTTGTCTCGTCGAGACACGTCTCCCTATATGCAACATGACCTACTTGGAGCTTGACCTCAGGTCAAGGTTGCGTGACCTGTAGTCAAATTTTGAAGTTGACCTAACACGGTCACCATGTATATCATTCGAAGCGCCTTGACAAGGCAGACACAATGGCGTAAACAGTTTTGTCGTGATCTGTATTAGGTAAAAAGTTATTAGCGAAAAACGGTTTGGCAAAACAAAAGGATTTTTTTACCTCTGGAGCCTCAAATATTGACCAGTGTTCAAATTTGAGGACATATTGTTGATTGAAAATTGCAATGGCTGGCGATGGTTTTGTTTCCGTTTGTTTCTAGCTAGCATAGTTTCCGAGATATATGGGAATTTCTGGAGTTAAGTCCTAAAACAGGAAAACAAAACTGGAAAATTTGATCTTCGATGACCTCTGGTGACCTTAATTTTGACCTGATATACAAAATACTGAAATACTTTCGATAGAACTTGTATCAAGCTATCACACACTGTTTTCCGTTTGTCGCTACGTAGCGTAGTTTTCGAGATCTCACGGGGGGGTCGGAAATCACCCCCCTGCAGTTCGTGTTCGGCGCAAACCCCCCTGCAGTGCGCGGATTAAGCTGGTAATATTATATTCACATTATGATAACAGTCGTCACATCTCCCGAGAATGGGACACTGGTAGCGTCGTGAATGTTGTTTCTTCGTACCACAAGGGCGACGGGGCGTGGCGTTTGTTCACATCTGGGAATGCCACGGGTCCATGGCCTTATCTACCGCCTCCTCCGCAACTGCCGAAGCTGTACCTGACTCTGCCATCCGTCTCTCTGCTCGTCATCAGTGAACAAGTCGAAGATGCTGTTCGGTCTGCTGAAGGAGCCTGACATCCAGCTGACGGTGCCGGTGGAGGAGGATGACGAGGCGGAGAGCGACGACAAGCCCAAGAAGAAGAAGTCAAAGAAGGACGCGCTCGTCTCCAAGAAGAGCAAGAACGACCCAAACGCGCCCAGTAGCACACGCATCCCAGTGCCGGATCTGTGAGTAGCTGTGATGACCCGGGAATGGGGCTTTGAGCGGAGAAGTTACAGGGGGGGGGGGGGGTACCGATCTGATCCTGGACGTGGGGTGTGTTTATGTATATTTGTTTTCCCCCGTTGACCTGGGCTTACGCTGTAAAGAACCAGTGAATATTTGTTCGAGTTAAAGTAATTGAAATGCGAGTGCGTCAAGTGACCGCAGGTGGTCGGTGGGCCCTAAAACCCTAATCATCATCATCATCACGAGTTTTAAGGTATTTGCATGCGTCTTACTTTTGTCCATTCCGTGGGTGTTTTACTTGAGCTTGCTCGTCATACCCCGTCTCTCGTCATACCCCGTTTCTCGTCTCTCGTCATACCCCGTCTCTCGTCTCTCGTCTGAGAGATGTCTCTCGTGTATCTCCAGCCGTGACATTGACAAGAAGGAGAAGGGCAAGAGCCTGCGGGAGGCCATGAAGCGCGTCAACCTGGGACCGGACAATCTGCCCTCCATTTGTTTCTACACATTCCTTAACGCCGCCGACAAGTAAGGCCCGCTATTTTGAGATGTGACAGCGCCCTTTGACACTTCGTTGAACAATGTTTGAGAAGCGCGAAGAAGGGTGACTGGCGTATGGTTTGAACGATTGACGTCCATATTTTTAAAAAAAATACAGCTTACAGCGTTCACATGTTGAGTATGTCGTGACGATATTTTCAGTTGCATCCGAGAATATCATCTATTTCGCCCATCTACGTGACCAGCCTCTGGCGGTTGGCGCGTCCTGTGTTCGGCAGTGTGTCGTGCGTGGCGCTGTGTGAACACAGCAGTATGATGTGGCGGTTGACGCCGTGTCCCGTGTTCGGCAGTGTGTCCTGCGTGGCGCTGTGTGAAGACAGCAGTATGATGTGGCGGTTGACGCCGTGTCCCGTGTTCGGCAGTGTGTCCTGCGTGGCGCTGTGTGAAGACAGCAGTATGATGTGGCGGTTGACGCCGTGTCCCGTGTTCGGCAGTGTGTCCTGCGTGGCGCTGTGTGAACACAGCAGTATGATGTGGCGGTTGACACTGTCCCGTGTTCGGCAGTGTGTCCTGCGTGGCGCTGTGTGAAGACAGCAGTATGATGTGGCGGTTGACGCCGTGTCCCGTGTTCGGTAGTGTGTCCTGCGTGGCGCTGTGTGAAGACAGCAGTATGATGTGGCGGTTGACGCCGTGTCCCGTGTTCGGCAGTGTGTCCTGCGTGGCGCTGTGTGAAGACAGCAGTATGATGTGGCGGTTGACGCCGTGTCCCGTGTTCGGCAGTGTGTCCTGCGTGGCGCTGTGTGAAGACAGCAGTATGATGTGGCGGTTGACGCCGTGTCCCGTGTTCGGCAGTGTGTCCTGCGTGGCGCTGTGTGAAGACAGCAGTATGATGTGGCGGTTGACGCCGTGTCCCGTGTTCGGCAGTGTGTCCTGCGTGGCGCTGTGTGAAGACAGCAGTATGATGTGGCGGTTGACGCCGTGTCCCGTGTTCGGCAGTGTGTCCTGCGTGGCGCTGTGTGAAGACAGCAGTATGATGTAGCGGTTGACGCCGTGTCCCGTGTTCGGCAGTGTGTCCTGCGTGGCGCTGTGTGAAGACAGCAGTATGATGTGGCGGTTGACGCCGTGTCCCGTGTTCGGCAGTGTGTCCTGCGTGGCGCTGTGTGAACACAGCAGTATGATGTGGCGGTTGACACTGTCCCGTGTTCGGCAGTGTGTCCTGCGTGGCGCTGTGTGAAGACAGCAGTATGATGTGGCGGTTGACGCCGTGTCCCGTGTTCGGTAGTGTGTCCTGCGTGGCGCTGTGTGAAGACAGCAGTATGATGTGGCGGTTGACGCCGTGTCCCGTGTTCGGCAGTGTGTCCTGCGTGGCGCTGTGTGAAGACAGCAGTATGATGTGGCGGTTGACGCCGTGTCCCGTGTTCGGCAGTGTGTCCTGCGTGGCGCTGTGTGAAGACAGCAGTATGATGTGGCGGTTGACGCCGTGTCCCGTGTTCGGCAGTGTGTCCTGCGTGGCGCTGTGTGAAGACAGCAGTATGATGTGGCGGTTGACGCCGTGTCCCGTGTTCGGCAGTGTGTCCTGCGTGGCGCTGTGTGAAGACAGCAGTATGATGTAGCGGTTGACGCCGTGTCCCGTGTTCGGCAGTGTGTCCTGCGTGGCGCTGTGTGAAGACAGCAGTATGATGTGGCGGTTGACGCCGTGTCCCGTGTTCGGCAGTGTGTCCTGCGTGGCGCTGTGTGAAGACAGCAGTATGATGTGGCGGTTGACGCCGTGTCCCGTGTTCGGCAGTGTGTCGTGCGTGGCGCTGTGTGAAGACAGCAGTATGATGTGGCGGTTGACGCCGCGTCCCGTGTTCGGCAGTGTGTCCTGCGTGGCGCTGTGTGAAGACAGCAGTATGATGTAGCGGTTGACACTGTCCCGTGTTCGGCAGTGTGTCCTGCGTGGCGCTGTGTGAAGACAGCAGTATGATGTGGCGGTTGACGCCGTGTCCCGTGTTCGGCAGTGTGTCCTGCGTGGCGCTGTGTGAAGACAGCAGTATGATGTGGCGGTTGACGCCGTGTCCCGTGTTCGGCAGTGTGTCCTGCGTGGCGCTGTGTGAAGACAGCAGTATGATGTGGCGGTTGACGCCGTGTCCCGTGTTCGGCAGTGTGTCCTGCGTGGCGCTGTGTGAAGACAGCAGTATGATGTGGCGGTTGACGCCGTGTCCCGTGTTCGGCAGTGTGTCCTGCGTGGCGCTGTGTGAAGACAGCAGTATGATGTGGCGGTTGACGCCGTGTCCCGTGTTCGGCAGTGTGTCGTGCGTGGCGCTGTGTGAAGACAGCAGTATGATGTGGCGGTTGACGCCGCGTCCCGTGTTCGGCAGTGTGTCCTGCGTGGCGCTGTGTGAAGACAGCAGTATGATGTAGCGGTTGACACTGTCCCGTGTTCGGCAGTGTGTCCTGCGTGGCGCTGTGTGAAGACAGCAGTATGATGTGGCGGTTGACGCCGTGTCCCGTGTTCGGCAGTGTGTCCTGCGTGGCGCTGTGTGAAGACAGCAGTATGATGTGGCGGTTGACGCCGTGTCCCGTGTTCGGCAGTGTGTCCTGCGTGGCGCTGTGTGAAGACAGCAGTATGATGTGGCGGTTGACGCCGTGTCCCGTGTTCGGCAGTGTGTCCTGCGTGGCGCTGTGTGAAGACAGCAGTATGATGGCGGTTGACGCCGTGTCCCGTGTTCGGCAGTGTGTCCTGCGTGGCGCTGTGTGAAGACAGCAGTATGATGTGGCGGTTGACGCCGTGTCCCGTGTTCGGCAGTGTGTCCTGCGTGGCGCTGTGTGAAGACAGCAGTATGATGGCGGTTGACGCCGTGTCCCGTGTTCGGCAGTGTGTCCTGCGTGGCGCTGTGTGAAGACAGCAGTATGATGTGGCGGTTGACGCCGTGTCCCGTGTTCGGTAGTGTGTCCTGCGTGGCGCTGTGTGAAGACAGCAGTATGATGTGGCGGTTGACGCCGTGTCCCGTGTTCGGCAGTGTGTCCTGCGTGGCGCTGTGTGAAGACAGCAGTATGATGTGGCGGTTGACGCCGTGTCCCGTGTTCGGCAGTGTGTCCTGCGTGGCGCTGTGTGAAGACAGCAGTATGATGTGGCGGTTGACGCCGTGTCCCGTGTTCGGTAGAGTGTCCTGCGTGGCGCTGTGTGAAGACAGCAGTATGATGTGGTGGTTGACGCCGTGTCCCGTGTTCGGCAGTGTGTCCTGCGTGGCGCTGTGTGAAGACAGCAGTATGATGTGGTGGTTGACGCCGTGTCCCGTGTTCGGCAGTGTGTCCTGCGTGGCGCTGTGTGAAGACAGCAGTATGATGGCGGTTGACACGGTCCCGTGTTCGGCAGTGTGTCCTGCGTGGCGCTGTGTGAAGACAGCAGTATGATGTGGCGGTTGACGCCGTGTCCCGTGTTCGGCAGTGTGTCCTGCGTGGCGCTGTGTGAAGACAGCAGTATGATGTGGTGGTTGACGCCGTGTCCCGTGTTCGGCAGTGTGTCCTGCGTGGCGCTGTGTGAACACAGCAGTATGATGGCGGTTGACGCCGTGTCCCGTGTTCGGTAGTGTGTCCTGCGTGGCGCTGTGTGAACACAGCAGTATGATGTGGCGGTTGACACTGTCCCGTGTTCGGCAGTGTGTCGTGCGTGGCGCTGTGTGAAGACAGCAGTATGATGTGGCGGTTGACGCCGTGTCCCGTGTTCGGCAGTGTGTCGTGCGTGGCGCTGTGTGAAGACAGCAGTATGATGTGGCGGTTGACGCCGTGTCCCGTGTTCGGCAGTGTGTCCTGCGTGGCGCTGTGTGAAGACAGCAGTATGATGTGGCGGTTGACGCCGTGTCCCGTGTTCGGCAGTGTGTCGTGCGTGGCGCTGTGTGAAGACAGCAGTATGATGTGGCGGTTGACGCCGTGTCCCGTGTTCGGCAGTGTGTCGTGCGTGGCGCTGTGTGAAGACAGCAGTATGATGTGGCGGTTGACGCCGTGTCCCGTGTTCGGCAGTGTGTCGTGCGTGGCGCTGTGTGAAGACAGCAGTATGATGTGGCGGTTGACGCCGTGTCCCGTGTTCGGCAGTGTGTCCTGCGTGGCGCTGTGTGAAGACAGCAGTATGATGGCGGTTGACGCCGTGTCCCGTGTTCGGCAGTGTGTCCTGCGTGGCGCTGTGTGAAGACAGCAGTATGATGGCGGTTGACGCCGTGTCCCGTGTTCGGCAGTGTGTCCTGCGTGGCGCTGTGTGAAGACAGCAGTATGATGTGGTGGTTGACGCCGTGTCCCGTGTTCGGCAGTGTGTCCTGCGTGGCGCTGTGTGAAGACAGCAGTATGATGTGGCGGTTGACACTGTCCCGTGTTCGGCAGTGTGTCCTGCGTGGCGCTGTGTGAAGACAGCAGTATGATGTGGCGGTTGACGCCGTGTCCCGTGTTCGGCAGTGTGTCCTGCGTGGCGCTGTGTGAAGACAGCAGTATGATGGCGGTTGACGCCGTGTCCCGTGTTCGGCAGTGTGTCCTGCGTGGCGCTGTGTGAAGACAGCAGTATGATGTGGCGGTTGACGCCGTGTCCCGTGTTCTGCAGTGTGTCCTGCGTGGCGCTGTGTGAAGACAGCAGTATGATGTGGCGGTTGACACTGTCCCGTGTTCGGCAGTGTGTCCTGCGTGGCGCTGTGTGAAGACAGCAGTATGATGTGGCGGTTGACGCCGTGTCCCGTGTTCGGCAGTGTGTCCTGCGTGGCGCTGTGTGAAGACAGCAGTATGATGTGGCGGTTGACGCCGTGTCCCGTGTTCGGCAGTGTGTCCTGCGTGGCGCTGTGTGAAGACAGCAGTATGATGTGGCGGTTGACGCCGTGTCCCGTGTTCGGTAGTGTGTCCTGCGTGGCGCTGTGTGAAGACAGCAGTATGATGTGGCGGTTGACGCCGTGTCCCGTGTTCGGCAGTGTGTCCTGCGTGGCGCTGTGTGAAGACAGCAGTATGATGTGGCGGTTGACGCCGTGTCCCGTGTTCGGCAGTGTGTCCTGCGTGGCGCTGTGTGAAGACAGCAGTATGATGTGGCGGTTGACGCCGTGTCCCGTGTTCGGCAGTGTGTCCTGCGTGGCGCTGTGTGAAGACAGCAATATGATGTGGCGGTTGACGCCGTGTCCCGTGTTCGGCAGTGTGTCCTGCGTGGCGCTGTGTGAAGACAGCAGTATGATGGCGGTTGACGCCGTGTCCCGTGTTCGGCAGTGTGTCCTGCGTGGCGCTGTGTGAAGACAGCAGTATGATGTGGCGGTTGACGCCGTGTCCCGTGTTCGGCAGTGTGTCCTGCGTGGCGCTGTGTGAAGACAGCAGTATGATGTGGCGGTTGACGCCGTGTCCCGTGTTCGGCAGTGTGTCCTGCGTGGCGCTGTGTGAAGACAGCAGTATGATGTGGCGGTTGACGCCGTGTCCCGTGTTCGGCAGTGTGTCCTGCGTGGCGCTGTGTGAAGACAGCAGTATGATGGCGGTTGACGCCGTGTCCCGTGTTCGGCAGTGTGTCCTGCGTGGCGCTGTGTGAAGACAGCAGTATGATGTGGCGGTTGACGCCGTGTCCCGTGTTCGGCAGTGTGTCCTGCGTGGCGCTGTGTGAAGACAGCAGTATGATGTGGCGGTTGACGCCGTGTCCCGTGTTCGGCAGTGTGTCCTGCGTGGCGCTGTGTGAAGACAGCAGTATGATGTGGCGGTTGACGCCGTGTCCCGTGTTCGGCAGTGTGTCCTGCGTGGCGCTGTGTGAAGACAGCAGTATGATGGCGGTCGGCTTTAGCAGCTGCACAGTGCGCGTCTGGAGTCTGATCCCACAGAAACTGAGAGCCATGAAGTCGGCAGATGAGCTGGCCGACATCGACAAAGACGCAGGTACGTCTCCGTGGCTGTCCGACGCTCTCGGCCAGATGAAGTCAGTCTGGTTGCGCCTACCGACGCTCTCAGTCTGTCTAGTGTGGTCCGTTTCGTTGCGCTGGCCGATGAATAACGTGTTCTGTTTCTCCGGGGCGTCACATAACAGTACAGGTTGTGGGAGACGTTTCAGTGTCCCGATACTGGTCCGACCAGTTTATCACGGACTCGGTGTTGTCGGAAGTCAACACTTCTGAGGTCTGCTTTAAACTTTGCTGAGCTGAAGCTGAGCTCTGACTTTGAGATGTTGTTTCAGCTGTGTGTCGTGTGATCTCTGCATCTCGGCCGTCCCGCAGACGACTTGACCTTGACTTCCACATCGGTCGTCATGTGTCACCTTGACCTCCGCCCTGGGTGGCGTTGACCTCTCCAGTCTCCACCCCTGCTATTCTCAGACGACGTGCTGGTGCGGATGATGGACGACCGATCAGCGGAGCAGAGCCGCACCCTGTCCGGCCACTCTGGTCCGGTCCACGGGCTCAGCTTCTCCCCGGACCGCACTCTGCTGCTCACCTGCTCAGAGGACGGCACCAGTGAGTAGAGAGGGGGTCCAGTCACTCTGGTCCGGTCCACGGGCTCAGCTTCTCCCCGGACTGCACCCTGCTGGTCACCTGCTCAGAGGACGGCACCAGTGAGTAGAGAGAGGGGGTCCGGTCACTCTGGTCCGGTCCACGGGCTCAGCTTCTCCCCGGACCGCACCCTGCTGCTCACCTGCTCAGAGGACGGCACCAGTGAGTAGAGAGAGGGGGTCCGGTCACTCTGGTCCGGTCCACGGGCTCAGCTTCTCCCCGGACCGCACCCTGCTGCTCAGAGGACGGCACCAGTGAGTGGAGAGGGGGGTCCGGTCCACGGACTCAGCTTCTCCCCGGACCGCACCCTGCTGCTCACCTGCTCAGAGGACGGCACCCGTGAGTAGAGAGAGAGGGGTCCGGTCACTCTGGTCCGGTCCACGGGCTCAGCTTCTCCCCGGACCGCACCCTGCTGCTCACCTGCTCAGAGGACGGCACCAGTGAGTAGAGAGAGGGGGGTCCGGTCACTCTGGTCCGGTCCAAGGACTCAGCTTCTCCCCGGACCGTACCCTGCTGCTCACCTGCTCAGAGGACGGCACCAGTGAGTAGAGAGGGGGTCCGGTCACTCTGGTCCGGTCCACGGGCTCAGCTTCTCCCCGGACCGCACCCTGCTGCTCACCTGCTCAGAGGACGGCACCAGTGAGTAGAGAGAGGGGGTCCGGTCACTCTGGTCCGGTCCAAGGACTCAGCTTCTCCCCAGACCGCACCCTGCTGCTCACCTGCTCAGAGGACGGCACCAGTGAGTGGAGAGCGGGGTCGGGCCGTCGGTGTTTAACTGTTTCTGGTACTCTACCGCCATCGTGGGAATAAGCCAGTGGGAGGGGGGAAACTTCAGGTTTAGGTTTAAGCTTAAGTTAATAGACTGAGTTTAGACAGTGTCTATTCGGATGTCCATATCTTGATCTGTTTTTATAATTGGTCTTCAATAACTGTTGATCTTCATAGTTGAATTGATTGTAATTTACACTTTTCATTATTGATACCTGAAGGTACAACGTGGGCACTAAGCACCAGACATGTGCCTGGATCCCGGGATCCATCTGATATCTGGATATATATGTCCTGTAGCCCGGGATAAACATGGGACACAAGATACAGGTACACAATAAGCCGAGGGATCCACAAAGATCCCAGATCCTGTTATGCCGTGGGATCTACCATTTACGCCGAGGGATCCATAAGCATCCCAGATCTTCATGCATTTAATGCCCAGGGTTCCACTGGGATCCCAGATCCCACGTCGGGATCCAGGCACAAGTCTGGACTACATACCAAGATTCCTTTACTAATCAAGTTTACCCACGAGGGAGAAACGACTCGGGGTGACGTCAGAGCATCCTGGCATCAATATTTTGCAATATAGTAGGCCCAGACATGTGCCTGGATCCCGGGATCCAGCTGAGATCCGGATATCTGTGTCTCGTGTCCCGGGATCCACATGGGACACCAGATCCAGGTACACAATAGTCAATAAGCCGAGGGATCCACAAAGATCCATCTGCAGATCCTGATATATTGTATGCCGTGGGATCTACAATTTACGCCGATGGATCCAGGAGGATCCCAGATCTTCATGCATTTTATGCGGAGGGATCGGATCCAGGCACAAATCTGCTCAGCACTAAGCAAATAGCATGCGTGCATGCATTTTGCCTAGTACTGGGGGATGATGGTGGGTGCAGGGGCGTCGTTTCCTGAAGATGATTGGTAGGGCCCCAATGCTAACTTTATATATTTGAAGGTCATTCTTACCATGCAACGCCATAGGCCTAATGTTAAAATGTGGCATTATTGGTAGGGCCCTGGCCCTACCAGGCCTATAGAAAACGACACCCTTGGGGGGTGATAATGTTGTGTGCCTTGGTAGTTACCACCCTTGGGTATCAGCGCCACCTATGATCCCTGTGTTGAATGATGATGAGGTGATCCATGGTCCCTGTGCCAGTAACGCCAGTAAGCCAGTAACGTCTTGTCTATTGGGAACGCGTGGTAAAATCAATAGTAAGGCCGGTTCTTGCTCGGAGCTGTTCATTCCATACGACGCGGCTCGGTACGGTGTTTCGGCGTGGTGCTCTGTTGGCGCTGTATAGATGGCGGTAGTGTCGGAACGCGACGCGCCTGGGCTCTTACACCGGTGTGATGTCTTTCCCGACTCCGTGTCTTTCTGCAAATCCGCGAAGTTGTGACGGCTGTATTCGGCTATAACGGGTTAGTCTATCGTGTGGATCGATAGCGCATGCTCAGTATACTGCCCTTCTGGCGCTTATCTGGCGTGCCGGTCCTATGGTGTAATGGTTAGCACTCTGGACTTTGAATCCAGCGATCCGAGTTCAAATCTCGGTAGGACCTCACGGATTTTGCTTTATAGAAGCCGCCCTCCTGCGTTCCGTGTGCCGCAAGCCAGGTGTTTTCCAAATTTTGACAGGCATTTGTGTTGACTATACAATCGATCCATGTCCATTATCATAGGGGCGTTCATTGTGCATTTACTGGAGCGTAGTAGTTGTCGATGCATGTTGACCCATTTGGGAACATGACTTTATGCTCGAACCTTTGCTCTCTAGCAATCTTGCTCGGGAACTATCGATCCGGGAGCATTGTGCTTCTGGGAGCTGGTAAAACACATCCTAAACTCAAATCTATCAATAATTATTGAAAAGCTATTTTGAAATTACAATTGTTACAGTCGTTACAATCCGTACCAAAAAGTGATATCTCCTCATATGCTCGGTCACAAATGGGTGTTAGCCGACCATTTCTCGGTATGATAGATTCCAATCTTGCCCTGCAGTCCGGCTATGGTCCCTTCAGACCTGGACATGCCTGGTCTGCTATAAGGGCCACATCTTCCCCGTGTGGGACGTGCGCTTCTCGCCGCACGGCCACTACTTCTGCTCGGGCGGCCACGACCGGACGGCGCGCCTCTGGGCCACCGACCACCACCAGCCGCTGCGAGTCATGTCCGGCCACTACGCCGACGTGGACGTGAGTAGCGACCGTCAGTCCCGCTACCGCGAACTGAGTAGCGACCGTCGGTCCCGCTACCGCGAACTGAGTAGCGACCGTCAGTCCCGCTGTCGCGAACTCGTCTGTCCCGCTACCGCGAACTCGTCTGTCCCGCTACCGCGAACTCGTCTGTCCCGCTGCCGCGAACTCGTCTGTCCCGCTACCGCGAACTCGTCTGTCCCGCTGCCGCGAACTCGTCTGTGCTGCCGCCGCGAACTCGTCTGTCCCGCTACCGCGAACTCGTCTGTCCCGCTGCCGCGAACTGGCCACGGAGGGAGTGCAGCGGAGGACGTGAACAGTGCCCGCCAGACAGGCTGCACCACTTTGTCTCAAAAGCTGCAATCCGTCGATGTCGATTGTTAAGCAATTTCTCGAGGATTGTTTTGTAAATGCGCTAGCTGTTGTTTTGCATTAAGCGAGGAGCCTGTGAGCGGTAGCCGGTGCCGGCAGCCGTGTATTCTTTAACTAATCGCCGAGAGGTTTGTTAGTGTTTGACCTCGATAACGACACCACGCCTGAGTGTTGTTACGTGCCGGTATGCACCCGTACCATGTACCTGTGCCCACGCTCCGATCGCTACCGGCAGGTTGTCGAGTTCCACCCCAACTCGAACTACATCGCGTCGGGCAGCAGCGACCGGTCCGTGCGCGTGTGGGATGTTAGTACGGGCTCCTGTGCGCGCGTCCTCACCGGACACAAGGTAAGATAGTCGGTCTCGGGCAGAAAAGGGACGGAATGGGATGCACTATGTCGCTCACATTCTCGTTAATGCTCTGAAACCAAATGCGGAATGCGCATCGATTGGTTTCGATAAATGTGGGTCATTTTTGTTTTGTTCTTTTGCTTAACGAAGTATATTTTTTGCACGTAGTGTGCAGTAGCATATTGCATATAAATATCGCAGACCAGGACAAGCTCTGAATAAGATCGCAAACAGAATCGGCTGCTGTTTTTGCTTATCTGTGTGTTCAGTGAAGCCAGCACAGAACCGTCAGCAAAGATCCCGTCCCGCCCGGTCCGCGGGACATGGTGTCGACTGTGCCGTGCTCTGACCCCGGCCGTGTTCCTCCCCGGCCGGCGGGACACGGTGTCGACTGTGCCGTGCTCTGACCCCGGCCGTGTTCCTCCCCGGCCGGCGGGACACGGTGTCGACTGTGCCGTGCTCTGACCCCGGCCGTGTTCCTCCCCGGCCCCCAGGACATGGTGTCGACTGTGCCGTGTGCCTCCCCGGCCGGCGGGACACGGTGTCGACTGTGCCGTGCTCTGACCTCGGCCGTGTTCCTCCCCGGCCGGCGAGACACGGTGTCGACTGTGCCGTGCTCTGACCCCGGCCGTGTTCCTCCCCGGCCGGCGAGACACGGTGTCGACTGTGCCGTGCTCTGACCCCGGCCGTGTTCCTCCCCGGCCGGCGGGACACGGTGTCGACTGTGCCGTGCTCTGACCCCAGCCGTGTTCCTCCCCGGCCGGCGGGACACGGTGTCGACTGTGCCGTGCTCTGACCCCGGCCGTGTTCCTCCCCGGCCCCCAGGACACGGTGTCGACTGTGCCGTGCTCTGACCCCGGCCGTGTTCCTCCCCGGCCCCAGGACACGGTGTCGACTGTGCCGTGCTCTGACCCCGGCCGTGTTCCTCCCCGGCCCCCAGGACATGGTGTCGACTGTGCCGTGCTCTGACCCCGGCCGTGTTCCTCCCCGGCCCCCAGGACATGGTGTCGACTGTGCCGTGCTCTGACCCCGGCCGTGTTCCTCCCCGGCCCCCAGGACACGGTGTCGACTGTGCCGTGCTCTGACCCCGGCCGTGTTCCTCCCCGGCCCCCAGGACATGGTGTCGACTGTGCCGTGCTCTGACCCCGGCCGTGTTCCTCCCCGGCCGGCGGGACACGGTGTCGACTGTGCCGTGCTCTGACCCCGGCCGTGTTCCTCCCCGGCCCCCAGGACACGGTGTCGACTGTGCCGTGCTCTGACCCCGGCCGTGTTCCTCCCCGGCCCCCAGGACACGGTGTCGACTGTGCCGTGCTCTGACCCCGGCCGTGTTCCTCCCCGGCCCCAGGACACGGTGTCGACTGTGCCGTGCTCTGACCCCGGCCGTGTTCCTCCCCGGCCCCCAGGACATGGTGTCGACTGTGCCGTGCTCTGACCCCGGCCGTGTTCCTCCCCGGCCCCCAGGACATGGTGTCGACTGTGCCGTGCTCTGACCCCGGCCGTGTTCCTCCCCGGCCCCCAGGACACGGTGTCGACTGTGCCGTGCTCTGACCCCGGCCGTGTTCCTCCCCGGCCCCCAGGACATGGTGTCGACTGTGCCGTGCTCTGACCCCGGCCGTGTTCCTCCCCGGCCGGCGGGACACGGTGTCGACTGTGCCGTGCTCTGACCCCGGCCGTGTTCCTCCCCGGCCCCCAGGACACGGTGTCGACTGTGCCGTGCTCTGACCCCGGCCGTGTTCCTTCCCGGCCGGCGGGACAC
Organism: Chirona hameri; assembly: GCA_036785665.1. Classification (NCBI taxonomy): domain Eukaryota; kingdom Metazoa; phylum Arthropoda; class Thecostraca; order Balanomorpha; family Balanidae; genus Chirona; species Chirona hameri. The sequence goes on along the minus strand of JAXIVJ010000264.1, from coordinate 46,614 downwards.
GGTGTCGACTGTGCCGTGCTCTGACCCCGGCCGTGTTCCTCCCCGGCCCCCAGGACACGGTGTCGACTGTGCCGTGCTCTGACCCCGGCCGTGTTCCTCCCCGGCCGGCGGGACACGGTGTCGACTGTGCCGTGCTCTGACCCCGGCCGTGTTCCTCCCCGGCCGGCGGGACACGGTGTCGACTGTGCCGTGCTCTGACCCCGGCCGTGTTCCTCCCCGGCCCCCAGGACACGGTGTCGACTGTGCCGTGCTCTGACCCCGGCCGTGTTCCTCCCCGGCCCCCAGGACACGGTGTCGACTGTGCCGTGCTCTGACCCCGGCCGTGTTCCTCCCCGGCCCCCAGGACACGGTGTCGACTGTGCCGTGCTCTGACCCCGGCCGTGTTCCTCCCCGGCCCCCAGGACACGGTGTCGACTGTGCCGTGCTCTGACCCCGGCCGTGTTCCTCCCCGGCCGGCGGGATACGGTGTCGACTGTGTGCCGTGCTCTGACCCCGGCCGTGTTCCTCCCCGGCCTCCAGGACACGGTGTACGCTCTGGCGTTCTCCCCCGACGGCCGGTTTCTGGTGTCGAGCGGAGCCGACTGTGCCGTGCTCTGCTGGGATATGGCCAACGGACACCTCATCACGTCACTCTCCCAGCACACGGACACCGTCTACTGCCTCCAGTTCAGCCGCGACGGATCCGTGCTGGCCTCAGGTGAGCGACTCCGCAACGAATATGGCGAAATGATGGGAAATCTATGATTATCACTTGTAATGATGACTGAAATTATTTGAGTCATCGATTGAGGGTATGATACCTTGAATCGGGCTTTTCTCGACAAGTATTCGTACGTTAAATTTGAGGGAGAGACAGGCGCTTTACTCCCCCGGAACTTCGGCGGGTGTCGTAAATGTACTGTTGGCAGCAGCTGCAGCGGAGCCGAGGCAATTCAGGCCTTGCGAGCGCATCTGCTCCCAGAAAACAGAGGCCTGTTCACGGGGTCTGCGGCCGCCGCGGCTCCCGCGGCCAGGAGGCGGAGCTTAATTTGAACAACATTGAACACTTCTGCGGCCGCTGATGGCGTCCGATAAATGGCGCGTGTAGCGTTCGCAACGAATAGGCAATTTCATGGAAACCCTCAGTGTTTTCTAAAACCACAACTACATGAATATCTACGAGTCACTACGAGTTTTCATTTTTGGTCAAGCAACCACCAGTGAGCTGCGATATCAACAAAACAGTGCGCAACCTTTGTCGGACGCGCGCCATTTATGGCGGAAGTTCTTTTGCGGCTGCTCCCGAGCACCCGCAGGAGCCGCAGAGAGTAGAGACTCTCCTCCCGGATCTGGTCTTTCGTGATTGGCTGACGATTAAGCCCCGCCCTTTTGGCCGTGGGAGCCGCGGCGGCCGCAGACCCCGTGAACAGGCCTCCTATGCCACTGATCAAATCTTTGACAAATAATAGCGTTACTAAGCGTGTATGTGAACTAGTTAGAATAGCTTTGTGCTTTTCGTGTCATGCTGATGGCTTCATGGATTTGATAAACAATACGTTGATGCCTCATTGAGAGGAGCCCGTGTGTCCTACAGGTGGCATTCCTGTTGTTCTATTTTATGCTTTAACGTCACGCATTTAGTTTGGTCCATGATTTGATACTCTTGCATCGCATTGGATGGTTGCATGCTCTTGGAGTCTGTTTGCGTGATGGGGGAGGATAATGACGGGAAATCCACTGAACAGTTTACTTCACGCGGCCGTTGGACCGGAAATACGTGGGCTGGCACCGCCATTTTCACCCTGGCAGTGTGCCTGTTGGAATGCATGCAAAGAATCATTTAGCATATTTACTTGAATAACTGAGACCTCGTTCGTATTTTAGTTCGTACTCTCAATGTATCGACCATTTGCGGACTGTGGTTAAGTGATGAATTATCTCACATGGGGATATATCGACTTATTTGCAGGCGGGATGGACGACTGCATCAAGCTGTGGGACTTCCAGAAGACGACCGAGGACGTGCTGGCCGAGGACATCAACATGGCGCAGCCGGGGGAGATCAAGACCAATGCGGACCTCATGATGGCCTCCTTCGCCACCAAGCACACGCCCGTGCTCGTGCTGCACTTCACCCGGCGCAACCTGCTGCTCGTCGCCGGCCCATACCATTCATGAGTCCCTGCGGCTCCTTGAGCGCTGTTCATCGTCATCCACGTTCATTAATGCACAATGCTGTCACGCCGCCGTGTGTCAGAAAGTGAGTCTTCGCTTCCACCGTACAGGAATACATGATCCATGATATCGCTGTCGCGTGTGTTGAGTTCGAAAAACCGGTTCCCGTGAGCGGCCCGCCGGCGGTGGTCGGTGCTGGGCGGCGAGGGTGAGCGGGTCCGCCGCGATACCCCGCCCCGCCCCACCGCCGAGCACCGCCGCGAGCCTTGGTCCGCTGCGGTCTGCTGGGCGGCGAGGGTTGACGGAAGTGAGCGCGAGTCGGGCCGCGTGAAGTGGTGAACTGGGTCGTGGAGCTGCACAGCTGGGACATTTATTGTAGCGGAACAGTGAAGTGGGCAAAGTAAGCGCCGTGTCGGCTGTGAAAAGTGCGCCCAGGGTAGTAAACAATCAGCGGGGAAACAGGTGGTTGCTACGTGCCAAATTGAGCGCGCCATCTTGGATTGTCGGAGACAGTGAGGTGCCGATATGATGGATTTGTTTTAGGTCTGCGGTTTAATGGACCCAGAAACTGTCATAACTCAAGTGACCAGGGAAGAGGCATATGCAAATGAACACCACGAAAATGGTGAGTAGTGGAAAATGACTTGTTTATTTGTTGTGCGGCGATCGTGGCGCACTATTGTGAATGTAGGCGATTACGCCCTTGGACACGGATTAAGTGATAATAAGCCTGTTGGTTGAGCATTTTGCAGAATTTTTGAAGAGATGCACTGTGAATATGACACCAGTTTCCTATGCATCATTGTACTACCATGACAAAAAGGTATGGCAAGTTGTGTAGGCTTAACCAACTGCATACAAAGACTAGTGAAATGGACAACAGATTGAGATGGCTATTAATTTTGTTAAAATTCACTGATTCATATAAAGGGCGATTTTCCATGTGTATGCCTCATTTGATTGTATAGGAACCCTGGTAAACCACTCAGTTCCAAGTTCCAACACTTAGAAGTTGACCTGTCATGTCTGCTTTGGTGCTACTCATACTGCTGGTGACGTCCTGTATTGGTCTGGCATCCTAGGCCAGTTACCATTTAGCATACATTTTGTCTGGACATTAAATTGGGTTCAAAGACTAGCCCATGCTCCGAAAATATGGGACTGGTCTGGGTCATTTCTTCACCATTTGATCTGGTGTGGCCAAAAACTGTGCCATTTTGGCCTTTATACAGATTGGTCCACTAAGTGGACCAAATAGGACCAAACCCACAAAAAAAATGTGGTCCACTTAGGGTGGACCAATCTGTATAAAAGACAAAATGGCTCCATTTTTGGCCACACCGGATCAAATGGTGAAGAAATGACCCAGATTGGTCCCATAGTTTCAGAGCATGGGCTCATCTTTGAACCCAATTTAATGTCTAGACAAATACATGCTACCATTCAAGGCTCTGCTGGTTGAGCATCTCAGATTGATTGCTTGGCCATGAGTCTGATGCCGGTGGTATAAATTGCACACACCCTTGCTCCCTTGACGAGTGACCACTGCTACTGCTGGCTAGCATTTCATTGATTTCAAATGAAATAATTATATGTTTTAGTGATGCTTAATGTTGTTAGATATGGAAATTGAATCAGTATTGGAAATATACTGTTTTTACTTACATGCTTCACTCTCCATTTGATATGCCTTATTTGTGAATAGTCAATCACTTGCACAAGACATTGCTTTTAATATTTGTTTTCTTTTAGTCACATACTCAGTAAAAAAATCCAGCTGATGTGTGTTTTTCATATGTTTTTGGTTAAATTTTTCATTCAAACACTTTTGTCATTTTTTGCTCAAAGTTTCTATAAACTTGCTTGCACTTAGGCAGTAAGTAGGCCATGAATAGCCTACTGCCTAAGTGCAGACATTGCAAATGCAGAGCCATTGAGGACAGAGCAGGGGAATGGTCAG
>JAXIVJ010000264.1:27500-37500 GCA_036785665.1 Chirona hameri | reverse complement strand
CCGTGGTCAGAGATGAGGTACAGGGGCCCGATAGAGAGATTGAGACTGCTGAACTGTGGACGCTGTTCCGTGGCCAGAGATGAGATACAGGGGCCCGATAGAGAGATTGAGACTGCTGAACTGTGGACGCTGTTCCGTGGCCAGAACCTGATTAGGTACAGGGGTCCGATAGAGAGATTGAGACTGCTGAACTGTGGATGCTGTTCCGTGGCCAGAGATGAGGTGCAGGGTCCGATAGAGAGATTGAGACTGCTGAACTGTGGACGCTGTTCCGTGGCCAGAGATGAGGTACAGGGGCCCGATAGAGAGATTGAGACTGCTGAACTGTGGATGCTGTTCCGTGGCCAGAGATGAGGTGCTATTGAGATTGAGATAGAGAGATTGAGACTGCTGAACCGTGGATGCTGTTCCGTGGCCAGAGATGAGGTGCTATTGAGATTGAGATGGAGAGATTGAGACTGCTGAACTGTGGACGCTGTTCCGTGGCCAGAGATGAGATGCAGGGGCCCGATAGAGAGATAGAGACTGCTGAACTGTGGACGCTGTTTCGTGGCCAGAGATGAGGTGCAGGGTCCGATAGAGAGATTGAGACTGCTGAACTGTGGACGCTGTTCCGTGGCCAGAGATGAGGTACAGGGGCCCGATAGAGAGATTGAGACTGCTGAACTGTGGATGCTGTTCCGTGGCCAGAGATGAGGTGCTATTGAGATTGAGATAGAGAGATTGAGACTGCTGAACCGTGGATGCTGTTCCGTGGCCAGAGATGAGGTGCTATTGAGATTGAGATGGAGAGATTGAGACTGCTGAACTGTGGACGCTGTTCCGTGGCCAGAGATGAGATGCAGGGGCCCGATAGAGAGATAGAGACTGCTGAACTGTGGATGCTGTTCCGTGGCCAGAGATGAGGTACAGGGGTCCGATAGAGAGATTGAGACTGCTGAACTGTGGATGCTGTTCCGTGGCCAGAGATGAGGTGCTATTGAGATTGAGATAGAGAGATTGAGACTGCTGAACTGTGGATGCTGTTCCGTGGCCAGAACCTGATTAGGTACAGGGGTCCGATAGAGAGATTGAGACTGCTGAACTGTGGACGCTGTTCCGTGGCCAGAGATGAGGTACAGGGGCCCGATAGAGAGATTGAGACTGCTGAACTGTGGACGCTGTTCCGTGGCCAGAGATGAGGTACAGGGGCCCGATAGAGAGATTGAGACTGCTGAACTGTGGATGTTGTTCCGGGGCCAGAGATGAGGTACAGGGGCCCGATAGAGAGATTGAGACTGCTGAACTGTGGACGCTGTTCCGTGGCCAGAGATGAGGTACAGGGGCCCGATAGAGAGATTGAGACTGCTGAACTGTGGATGCTGTTGCGGGGCCAGAGATGAGGTGCAGGGGCCCGATAGAGAAATTGAGACTGCTGAACTGTGGACGCTGTTCCGTGGCCAGAGATGAGGTACAGGGGCCCGATAGAGAGATTGAGACTGCTGAACTGTGGATGCTGTTCCGGGGCCAGAGATGAGGTGCAGGGGCCCGATAGAGAGATTGAGACTGCTGAACTGTGGACGCTGTTCCGTGGCCAGAGATGAGGTACAGGGGCCCGATAGAGAGATTGAGACTGCTGAACTGTGGACGCTGTTCCGTGGCCAGAGATGAGGTACAGGGGCCCGATAGAGAGATTGAGACTGCTGAACTGTGGACGCTGTTCCGTGGCCAGAGATGAGGTACAGGGGCCCGATAGAGAGATTGAGACTGCTGAACTGTGGACGCTGTTCCGTGGCCAGAGATGAGGTACAGGGGTCCGATAGAGAGATTGAGACTGCTGAACTGTGGATGCTGTTCCGGGGCCAGAGATGAGGTACAGGGGCCCGATAGAGAGATTGAGACTGCTGAACTGTGGACGCTGTTCCGTGGCCAGAGATGAGGTACAGGGGCCCGATAGAGAGATTGAGACTGCTGAACTGTGGACGCTGTTCCGTGGCCAGAGATGAGGTACAGGGGCCCGATAGAGAGATTGAGACTGCTGAACTGTGGACGCTGTTCCGTGGCCAGAGATGAGGTACAGGGGCCCGATGGAGGGATTGAGACTGCTGAACTGTGGACGCTGTTCCGTGGCCAGAGATGAGGTACAGGGGCCCGATAGAGAGATTGAGACTGCTGAACTGTGGATGCTGTTCCGGGGCCAGAGATGAGGTACAGGGGCCCGATAGAGAGATTGAGACTGCTGAACTGTGGATGCTGTTCCGTGGCCAGAGATGAGGTACAGGGGCCCGATAGAGAGATTGAGACTGCTGAACTGTGGACGCTGTTCCGTGGCCAGAGATGAGGTACAGGGGCCCGATAGAGAGATTGAGACTGCTGAACTGTGGACGCTGTTCCGTGGCCAGAGATGAGGTACAGGGGCCCGATAGAGAGATTGAGACTGCTGAACTGTGGATGCTGTTCCGGGGCCAGAGATGAGGTGCAGGGGCCCGATAGAGAGATTGAGACTGCTGAACTGTGGACGCTGTTCCGTGGCCAGAGATGAGGTACAGGGGCCCGATAGAGAGATTGAGACTGCTGAACTGTGGACGCTGTTCCGTGGCCAGAGATGAGGTACAGGGGCCCGATAGAGAGATTGAGACTGCTGAACTGTGGACGCTGTTCCGTGGCCAGAGATGAGGTACAGGGGCCCGATAGAGAGATTGAGACTGCTGAACTGTGGACGCTGTTCCGTGGCCAGAGATGAGGTACAGGGGTCCGATAGAGAGATTGAGACTGCTGAACTGTGGATGCTGTTCCGGGGCCAGAGATGAGGTACAGGGGCCCGATAGAGAGATTGAGACTGCTGAACTGTGGACGCTGTTCCGTGGCCAGAGATGAGGTACAGGGGCCCGATAGAGAGATTGAGACTGCTGAACTGTGGATGCTGTTCCGGGGCCAGAGATAAGGTACAGGGGCCCGATAGAGAGATTGAGACTGCTGAACTGTGGATGCTGTTCCGTGGCCAGAGATGAGGTACAGGGGCCCGATAGAGAGATTGAGACTGCTGAACTGTGGACGCTGTTCCGTGGCCAGAGATGAGGTACAGGGGCCCGATAGAGAGATTGAGACTGCTGGACTGTGGACGCTGTTCCGTGGCCAGAGATGAGGTACAGGGGCCCGATAGAGAGATTGAGACTGCTGAACTGTGGACGCTGTTCCGTGGCCAGAGATGAGGTACAGGGGCCCGATAGAGAGATTGAGACTGCTGAACTGTGGACGCTGTTCCGTGGCCAGAGATGAGGTACAGGGGCCCGATGGAGGGATTGAGACTGCTGAACTGTGGACGCTGTTCCGTGGCCAGAGATGAGGTACAGGGGCCCGATAGAGAGATTGAGACTGCTGAACTGTGGACGCTGTTCCGTGGCCAGAGATGAGGTACAGGGGCCCGATAGAGAGATTGAGACTGCTGAACTGTGGACGCTGTTCCGTGGCCAGAGATGAGGTACAGGGGCCCGATAGAGAGATTGAGACTGCTGAACTGTGGACGCTGTTCCGTGGCCAGAGATGAGGTACAGGGGCCCGATAGAGATATTGAGACTGCTGAACTGTGGACGCTGTTCCGTGGCCAGAGATGAGGTACAGGGGCCCGATAGAGAGATTGAGACTGCTGAACTGTGGACGCTGTTCCGTGGCCAGAGATGAGGTACAGGGGCCCGATGGAGGGATTGAGACTGCTGAACTGTGGACGCTGTTCCGTGGCCAGAGATGAGGTACAGGGGCCCGATAGAGAGATTGAGACTGCTGAACTGTGGATGCTGTTCCGGGGCCAGAGATGAGGTACAGGGGCCCGATAGAGAGATTGAGACTGCTGAACTGTGGATGCTGTTCCGTGGCCAGAGATGAGGTACAGGGGCCCGATAGAGAGATTGAGACTGCTGAACTGTGGACGCTGTTCCGTGGCCAGAGATGAGGTACAGGGGCCCGATAGAGAGATTGAGACTGCTGAACTGTGGACGCTGTTCCGTGGCCAGAGATGAGGTACAGGGGCCCGATAGAGAGATTGAGACTGCTGAACTGTGGACGCTGTTCCGTGGCCAGAGATGAGGTACAGGGGCCCGATAGAGATTGAGACTGCTGAACTGTGGACGCTGTTCCGTGGCCAGAGATGAGGTACAGGGGCCCGATGGAGGGATTGAGACTGCTGAACTGTGGACGCTGTTCCGTGGCCAGAGATGAGGTACAGGGGCCCGATAGAGAGATTGAGACTGCTGAACTGTGGATGCTGTTCCGGGGCCAGAGATGAGGTACAGGGGCCCGATAGAGAGATTGAGACTGCTGAACTGTGGATGCTGTTCCGTGGCCAGAGATGAGGTACAGGGGCCCGATAGAGAGATTGAGACTGCTGAACTGTGGACGCTGTTCCGTGGCCAGAGATGAGGTACAGGGGCCCGATAGAGAGATTGAGACTGCTGAACTGTGGACGCTGTTCCGTGGCCAGAGATGAGGTACAGGGGCCCGATGGAGGGATTGAGACTGCTGAACTGTGGACGCTGTTCCGTGGCCAGAGATGAGGTACAGGGGCCCGATAGAGAGATTGAGACTGCTGAACTGTGGACGCTGTTCCGTGGCCAGAGATGAGGTACAGGGGCCCGTGTCCCTTCGCCACCGAGTTCAAACTCTGAGAAGTGATCTGAATGGCTGATCTGAAAATCTAACACGTTGCGTGACTGAGCGACCGACCGGCCAAGTAAGGGGCGACGCGGCACGGGCCGGCTGTATCGCACTCCGACGTGGCTGGTTTAGGCTTCTGGCAGCACACTTCACAGCATTGCTCCAGGAACGCAATTGTGCAAGTAACCCGCTTTGGCATAGTGAATCCTTCTTTTTAGCTACGCTCCTTTTGGTTAAGGTAACTCGTGTATGTGTGTCGGTTCGGTGCCAAGTATATGGCACGCCTGTCCGTTTCCCCAGGTCTGTGTGGCGGTGCTCAGTACCTGTCACGCCTGTCCGTTTCCCCAGGTCTGTGCGTCGTTGCTCAGTACCTGTCACGCCTGTCCGTTTTCCCAGGTCTGTGTGGCGGTGCTCAGTACCTGTCACGCCTGTCCGTTTCCCCAGGTCTGTGCGTCGTTGCTCAGTACCTGTCACGCCTGTCCGTTTCCCCAGGTCTGTGTGTCGTTGCTCAGTACTTGTCACGCCCGTCCGTTTTCCCAGGTCTGTATGTCGGTGCTCAGTACCTGTCACGCCTGTCCGTTTCCCCATGTCTGTGTGTCGGTGCTCAGTACCTGTCACGCCTGTATCTCCGTGCCCGCAGGTCTGTGTGTCGGTGCTCAGTACCTGTCACGCCTGTATCTCCGTGCCCGCAGGTCAGCTGCCTGCCGCCGGGCTGAGAAAGTCGCGTGGCGGTCTGCTCCGCTCTCTGCTCTGCTGTATCGGACGAGGCCATGAGTCCCGCTCGCCATCGCCGTCTCCGGCGCCCGAGGAGCCGCCCGCGGTGCCGCCGGTACCTCCGGCCGCCGCCGGCTCCCAGCCGCCCTACGACCACCTGTTGCCGCCCGTGCGCCACCAGGACATGGGCAGGGTGTGCCTCGTGGTCGACCTGGACGAAACGCTGGTGCACAGCTCTTTCAAGGTGAGGACGACGCTTAGCTGATACGGGGAGGCAGGTCTCACCCGGATGAGGTCTGTGTCGGGCTGTTCTCCGGTTGTACTGCGCTGTGCTGGGGCTGTACCAGGATGCATCTGGCTGTACTGTGTACCAGACGGTACCAATTTCGAGAGGGCTGTACCCGGCACGTGTCAGCGTGAGACGATCAGCCTGGTACCGCCTATGAACAGTGCTTGGGCGTGGAGCCGCCGACAGCGCGTTATTAGCATCTCTAACGCAGCGGTGCGCAGCGGTGCGCAGCGGTGCCAGCGGGGCGCAGCGGTGCGCAGCGGTGCCAGCGGGGCGCAGCGGTGCCAGCGGGGCGCACCGGTGCCAGCGGGGCGCAGCGGTGCGCAGCGGTGCCAGCGGGGCGCAGCGGTGCCAGCGGGGCGCAGCGGGGCGCAGCGGGACGCAGCGGGACGCAGCGGGACGCAGCGGGGCGCAGCGGTGCCAGCGGGGCGCAGCGATGCCAGCGGGGCGCAGCGGTGCCAGCGGGGCGCACCGGTGCCAGCGGGGCGCACCGGTGCCAGCGGGGCGCAGCGGGGCGCAGCGGGGCGCAGCGGGGCGCAGCGGGGCGCAGCGGTGCCAGCGGTGCCAGCGGGGCGCAGCGGTGCCAGCGGGGCGCAGCGGTGCCAGCGGGGCGCAGCGGGGCGCAGCGGTGCCAGCGGGGCGCAGCGATGCCGGCGGGGCGCAGCGATGCCGGCGGGGCGCAGCGGTGCCAGCGGGGCGCAGCGGTGTCAGCGGGGCGCAGCGGGGCGCAGCGGGGCGCAGCGGGGCGCAGCGGGGCGCAGCGGGGCGCAGCGGTGCCAGCGGGGCGCAGCGGTGCCAGCGGGGCGCAGCGATGCCGGCGGGGCGCAGCGGTGCCAGCGGGGCGCAGCGGTGCCAGTGGGGCGCAGCGGGGCGCAGCGGGGCGCAGCGGGGCGCAGCGGGGCGCAGCGGGGCGCAGCGGGGCGCAGCGGGGCGCAGCGGTGCCAGCGGGGCGCGGCGGTGCCAGCGGGGCGCAGCGGTGCCAGCGGGGCGCAGCGGGTCGCAGCGGTGCCAGCGGGCCTCAGCGGGTCTCAGCGGGTCTCAGCGGGTCTCAGCGGGTCTCAGCGGGTCTCAGCGGGTCTCAGCGGGGTGCAGCGGTGCCAGCGGGCGCAGAGGTGCCAGAGGGTCGCAGGGGGGCGCAGAGGTGCCAGAGGGTCGCAGCGGTGCCAGCGGGGCGCAGAGGTGCCAGAGGGGCGCAGAGGTGCCAGAGGGTCGCAGGGGGGCACAGAGGTGCCAGAGGGTCGCAGCGGTGCCAGCGGGGCGCAGCGGTGCCAGAGGGGCGCAGCGGTGCCAGCGGGGCGCAGCGGTGCCAGCGGGCGCAGGCGCAGCGGTGCCAGCGGGGCGCAGCGGTGCCAGCGGGTCGCAGCGGTGCCAGCGGGGCGCAGCGGGGCCAGAGGGGCGCAGCGGGGCGCAGTGGTGCCAGCGGGGCGCAGCGGGGCGCAGCGGGGCGCAGCGGGGCGCAGCGGGGCGCAGCGGGGCGCAGCGGGGCGCAGCGGGGCGCAGCGGGGCGCAGCGGGGCGCAGCGGGGCGCAGCGGGTCGCAGCGGTGCCAGCGGGGCGCAGCGGGTCGCAGCGGGGCGCAGCGGTGCCAGCGGTGCCAGCGGGGCACAGCGGTGCCAGCGGGGTGCAGCGGTGCCAGCGGTGCCAGCGGTGCCAGCGGTGCCAGCGGTGCCAGCGGTGCCAGCGGTGCCAGCGGTGCCAGCGGTGTGCAGCGGTGCCAGCGGTGCCGTTAGCCGCTGTTCCGTGAAACGCTGAATGTGCGGCGGCCGCACGGCGTCCTCCAGTTGTGACAGATGTCTGACCGGGGTCGTGGGGTACGCCTGCTGTGCTGCTGTAAGCAGGCACCACCTGTACCGGGAAGTCGTTCATTCGACTGGTAATTACATACAGTACATGGCAGAACTTGGTGTGCTGTATGTAATTGTCAGCTGACCGTCTCTGCGGACTGTGAGGAGGCTTTAGCAGTTGTGAAGCGTCTTCGGGTCATTGCCCTAAATCTCAGGGTTAACACACGCACTGCCGGGGGTGACCCCCCCCCCCTCCCCTCCGCCGGTTGTTCATGAATAGCGGAAAAACGGCGGGCGGCGCGCCGCCAAATTGGGCACAGTTGTTTGGGAATAAATTACCCACAAGGTGTAAATTGTTTACCTCTAGTCATCGCAGGTCAGGTCACCAGGTCAAAGCAAGTGACCCATCTCCAAAAAGTTTGCGGTCGTGCCACAGCCACAGCCAATGTGATTGACCAAACGGTTTGAAACTCACAGGATGTCATCAGGTGATAAATACCTACAATTCGTTTATCTCGAATTTTGTATATCGATGACATAAGGTCAGGTCGATTTCGTGACCTCCCATTATGAGTCAAGGGGGGAAAAGGAAAACACGTATACATTCATAGGAAATGGCTAAATTTGACCCGTTTTCACCAGATCCACCACTCATGTGCCAAATGCAAAGGACTATGTCACATTTATGTTCTTTGACCTCGGCGAGGTCAACTCCGATGACCCCCAGGTCACGTATGATTTTTATTCAATAACTCTTTACCAAATCAAGGTAAAGCAATGGGGTTTTCACCATTGCATTCGGCTTGTCGAGACCTTGACCTGACCTCAGGTCAGGTCATTTTTGATATGACCTAACTAGGTCACCCAAAATATTATTCGATGCGCCTCGACGAGACAAAGACAATGGTGAAATATGTTTTACTTTATCATGATTCTGTCAAAAGCTATTCCTTAAAAACAATTCGGCGATGTGTATAGTTTCAAATTAAATGGCTTCTGCTGACAACTATTGACTAGGTCAATTCTGATGAAACCTTAGTGACAGCAAATTAAATTGTCTTGCGAACCTTTTTTCTGCGCGTCTCTTTTAGTTAGCGAGATATAGACGGTTTGATCAAGGACATTCATATATAGCCGAAATTTTACCTTTGGTGACCTCTGGGGACCTCAACATTTGCCTGACATAAAAAAGACCGACATATTTTCGATAGAGCTTGTCTCAAGCTATCTAATGCCGTTTTGCGCTTGTCGCTACGTTGTGTTTTTTTAAAGATTTTAGGGGGAATCCCCCCCCGCAGTTCGTGGTTGACGCGAACCCCCGGCAGTGCACGTGTTAAGAATCACTTTGTTGCAATCATTTCCTGCTTCAGTGTGGGTTATATTTTATAATTCGGATGTTTTGTAGCGGAACAAGAACAGCTTTCCGGGCTATGTTAAATGAATAAATAAGATCTGGATATCCAGGGCAGAATATCATTAATTTCTAACTACGGTGGTAAACATAGCAACATATTCGGATATGGCATGCAGTAATGACAAAATCGACGTATTTGTCACAACGGTTTTTTCTTCATTTTGTGTTTATACTCATTGATTTTAGACAGCTCGTGAATTTGCGCACTCGTGTAAAACCCTACGACATATGGAAAAGTAAAGCGCGTCCCTTTCTCTGTCCGTTGCACGTACGTCTTGGCTGCGCAGCTCGCCTCACGACCTTGATTTCACTGGTTTGCTATTGTGTTCCAACGGCGGAATCCGATCCAGTCCAAGGATTGCGTGGCGGAACTTTTTGGCTGTACCGCAAGCCATCGTGCTCAGCTATGTGAAAGGTCGGAATGTTGTAACAGTCGAGACACGAACTCTCACCGCAGACTTAGTCCGGTATTAACCCTAACACCATGCGCGTGTATTCCGCATATTGTCTCAGTTTATTTGATTATTTTACAACGATGTTTTTGTCAGTATTTGAATTCACAACAACCGCGGGTGTTTCACAACTTTATATTCCATTATTTTGTCATGCCTAACTTGAATAAAGCAGAAGAAATAAATGGATATATCAACACCCTCACAAAGGCGCTACTTCTGACTTGTGACTCTCCCTGTGACCTCTCCGTGTGACCTCTCCCTGTGACCTCTCCCTGTGACCTCTCCCTGTGACCTCTCCCTGTGACATCTCCCTGTGACCTCTCCCTGTGACCTCTCCCTGTGACGTCTCCCTGTGACCTCTCCCTGTGACCTCTCCGTGTGACCTCTCCGTGTGACCTCTCCCTGTGACCTCTCCGTGTGACCTCTCCGTGTGACCTCTCCGTGTGACCTCTCCCTGTGACCTCTCCCTGTGACCTCTCCCTGTGACCTCTCCCTGTGACCTCTCCCTGTGACCTCTCCCTGTGACCTCTCCCTGTGACCTCTCCCTGTGACCTCTCCGTGTGACCTCTCCGTGTGACCTCTCCCTGTGACATATCCGTGTGACCTCTCCGTTTGACCTCTCCGTGTGACCTCTCCGTGTGACCTCTCCCTGTGACCTCTCCGTGTGGCCTCTCCGTGTGACCTCTCCGTGTGACCTCTCCCTGTGACCCTGTGAC